>MNCI01031833.1:93965-133819 GCA_015680685.1 Gnetum montanum
CCCCCTCCACCGAGTGCCCAAGAGTTTCAGGATTTTCTAGTAACCTACTCCCTGGTGGACCTACCCATTGAGAACTGCCAATTCACATGAAGCAATCGGAAGAAAGGCCCAGACCGTATCGTCTCCCGAATTGATCGGATCTGCATTAGCTCCAACCTCCTCCGTTCCGCCGTCCATGTTTCGAGGCAGGAAAGAGTCGCCTCGGACCACCACTCGCTGATCTGTTCGCTCAAGCCGGAAAAGCCCCGAGCCCCACAATCTTTCTGCTTCGAGGCCACCTGGTTATCTAAGCCGTGGTTGAGGCTGTTGGTTGAGGACATTTGGGCAGATTACCAACCTGGCCAAGGTGATCCCCGAAACTTCCTGAAGGAGGCCTTGCTTCGACTGAAGTGGGCCACCTGGGCGCTCCCAATAGAGGATAAATTCTCCTTTAGGACGGGTCAGAGGACACTCCGGGATCAGCTTGGTCGGATCTAGGCCCGGCAGGAGGTTGGGGAAGACTTGCACAAGGAAGAACAACAAATTCTACGTCAACTTCAAAGCCTTGACTTGGAAAAGGAGACATACTGGTGGCAACACTCCTAGGTCAGATGGCTCCAAGAAGGGGACAGGCAAACAAGATTTTTCTTTGCCATGGCTAAGACATGTGGAGGGGGCCAACCACACTGTCTACGCAACCAAGAGGGGGAGATTACAGATGACCCGCAGAAAATGACATACAAGCTGACACAATACTAGGGGAGGATCTGGGCCAAACGACCCACCAGGCCCATCTCGGTCCATGTGGTGCGGGTGCTGAACGAGGGGCACAACACGCAGTTGCTGGCCCCCTTCTCATGGCAGGAACTCACGGCCACTATCAACAGCATGCCGAGAGGAAAGGCACCTGGTTCTGACGGCTGGAGCCTTGAGTTCTTTAAGACGTTCATGGATATTGTGGGACCCAATATCCTAGATGCGTTCAATCTCATGCTGGCCAAGAGGTAGCCCTGGAGGGAGCTCAACTACTCCTGTATTGTGTGCATCCCAAAACAATCAAATGCACACCACCTAGAACACTTCCGCCCTATCGGTGTATGCAACGTACTTATCTAGCTCTTCTCCAAACTGTTGGTGCATAGGCTTGTGCCACTTATGCCCAAACTTGTGGGAATAAACCAAGCTGGCTTCGTGCAGGGCCGAACCCTTCAGAACCAGGTTCTCCTCATGCAGGAGGTGCTTCATTCACTTCGAACTTCGGGTTTCCCTGGGCTTTGCCTCAAACTTGACATTACCAAGGCATACGACACAATCAACTGGGAGGCCCTGAAGTCCATTATGCAACAAAAAGGCTTTGACTAGCAGTTCATCCAACTTTGCATTCACATGCAATCTTTGGCCAATTTCTCTTTCGACGTGGGGGGCAGTTGTGGGGTCTCTCCTCTCCAGGAAGGGGGCTGTGACAGGCGGACCTGCTTTCGCCCCTACTTTTCATCATCGCTATGGACCTAATGCAAAACTATTGCAACACATCCGAGGTGGATGGCTTGGACATTACAGCGGTGGCATGTCGAGCTGAACACTATGCGAATGACACAATGCTACTCAATCGGGCAACAGTCCCACAGGCACGATGCATCAACATTGCTCTATCCCGTCTAGCAGCTGAGTTGGGGCTGGAGAAATCTGGGCCCAAGTGCGGGAAGAGCTACTACAAGAGGACACGGCCCAAAGAGAATGCGAAGAGGCGGAGCGGGCGGAGTAGGAGCGCTTACAGGAGGAAGAGGAGCAACGGCAACGGCAACTTGATCGGGCACATGAGCATAGTGCCTGACAATGGCTTAGAGGGGCCAATGCCCATACCTCATCCTAGGAATCACTTGCGAGAGCTCATGGGGTGAGCTCAGGCGCCATATCTACCAAACCTCGATGCGGTTTCATCCTGATGGGGGAGCTTCGCTGATGGACCGGAATAGGCGAGAGTCGGCCATGCAGGGTATCCAGCAAGCTACCAGTTTCATGGACACGGAAGACCACCGAAACACTTTGGACCTTCTCCATGAGCTGGAGCACCCNGGTGCTGGATTTTTTGACTTAGGGGATTTTTCCCCGTCCATTGAGGGCCATTGTTGATGACCCACGATTTGTAATCTCCTGTACTATATTTCTTTCTTTCTCAGTAATATACTCCCGAATATTCTCTCAAAAAAAAAACAATGGAACTGCTAAAAGGAATGTTGAAAGACAGTCTCTGGAGTACCAAAACTAAAAACTCTACTTTTCATGAGATTAATTTTAAGGCCCGATACTGCAGCAAAACCCTGAAGGCATTGTAATGATTATGCAAAGAGTCAGGAGTTTCTTAATGGAAGAAAAAGGTTTTCACACAAATTGGGAGTGCATGAACCCTGGGTATCCATAAGCAGTTGTGAGTCCTCTAATTAATCCTAAACCTTGATAATGACGCAATTAAAACACCAAGCCTTCCATAGCCTTAAAAAGATACGGTGAAATAGGAACAACCTTTATAGTAACACAAATAAAAGGATATGGTCTGTTTTATCACTAAGTAAGATTCTAGTAAAGAACTAAATGTGCTTGCTTCTGGCATGATCAAAGAGTTCTGACAGGTTGCTTTGTGACCCTTTTAAGACAAGTTTTTTGTAACAAAATCAAAGCCTCAGACCTGTAGCTTAAGCACTTGCTAGATAAGGAAATCATGAGTGTTCTTGGACTACAAATAAGAATGCTACAGTTAGTACATAGAAAGGATATAGTAAACAAGGTCATTGATTATATTCAAAAAAATTTTAAAAACTGAACACAAAATTCTCTCTACATTTAAGGTACAAGAAAACTTACACTCCAAAACTTCTAGCAGTAAATCCTTCAATGAATGAGTCATACAATATATATATATATAATTTGCCTAAACACTATAATAATGTCTTTTTATTAATTCAAATTTGTTTGCTTAATTTAAATAAACATTTTTGAATGGTCTTAGATGAGAATGATTCTTTTCATTGCCAACTGATCGCACTATCCTAGATGAGCTATCAAGTAACTTATTGCAATTTTTAGATCTCAAATAGAATAACAAAGAAAAATTGGAAGGGAATTACTGAAACGGTTAAAAGTACCGTGAGTTGAGATACATTCCACTCATTCCGGAATAGCAGCACAGGCCTGTCAGACTGCAACAAAAATAAAAGTTTGAATCAATATAGCTCTGAAAATATTCACAGAAAAATTGCAGTTAAATTTTTTCAAGAAGCTGCAATAACCACAAGAGTTACATAATAGTGAAAGAAGAATACTGTATGAGAACACAGATTGATGGCGGGATGATGAGAGAGATAGCAAGTATGACGGCGGGTTCTACACAGGGCGTACTAGCTAGCTCAGTGGAGCACAGGCAGAGGGCAGCTGCAGGTGATGACAAGGGCAGCAAGGCTGCTGAAAATTCTGCAGTTGGCAAAATTAGGGTTTCAGACACTGGTCATGCTGCTTTTGGTCATGCTTCTTTTGGTCGTGATGAAGGTGACTTGGAGGGTGACCTTGGCAGTTCAGAAGGAAGACTTGCAGAGTCAAAGCCAGAGTGCAAAATGGCTGGAGAGGGAGGGATTACAGAGGCACGCAGGGAAAAAGATGAGTTTTGCCTTAGGATGTCTGCTGATCCACCTGAGCTAACACTAGAAGTCGTTACAAATAATAGAATGATAATATAATAAAGAGGGGGCCGAATATGGATTCTGGAAAGAAGTATACTGGGTAAGTTTGTGTTGATCGGGGCTAGGCCAAGGGTTGAACAAATCTCAAAATGGATCAATGCTACTGGAAGGTTGTCGCAAGGACGATTAGGGTTTTGCCAAAAGACTACTTCCTCTTTGTCTTTCAATCCCTCAAAGATAGGGTTCTGGTCTTGTAAGGAGGATCCTAGTTCTTTGGGGCTCAGGGTCTTGCTCTTACTCATTGGTAGCCTAACACACATAAGGATGAGGGATTATTTGATTGCCTTCTGTAAGGGTTTCATGGGTCCTATGGGAGCTCTAGACAAAACCCTTCCTTATTGCCCTAGCCAGATATTTTGGAGAATTTATCACATTTGATAAGTTCATTGCCTCTCAAGCAAGAATGGGATCTGTTCATTTCTGTGTCTAGTGTTCTGTCAAAGAAGAGGATCTGTTAAGAGAGGTTCTCCTAGAAACCCCAGGTGGTATGGAATTTCTAATAGTTTAATACAAGAATGTCCTCATCATATAATTTACTACTACCAGTATAATTTACCTCATCATATAAAGAACCTATTTCTATGCTTCACAAAGTGCACACATCATACATTTTGTTAAGATCTATTAAAATTCTTGCCAAGGTTTCAAAGTCCATAGGTTTCAGCCTACCATATGGTGACATTACGATGATAACCTAATCATAGGCAAGAACTACTTCAGTACTTTTGATGAGAAAGGCCCAGGCAATGCATTGCTACTTGTAGTCATTTTCAAGAATTTTTTTTATTCTTCAAAGCTCTCATTGATGATATTCAAGGCTTTTCCTTTTTTTTCATATGAAGTCTATTCATCTTGCTCAAAAGGTAGATAACCTCCATATAAAACTTCTTGCTAAAATCCCTCTTGAACATATCCATGTCCCAGGCAGTGTTACTGTTCTGCATCATTTTGTGATAATGGTTGTTTGTTACTGATTGGATTGAAGGAAAAATCCTATCCAAAAGTTTTCGCTCATCCGTCTTTTTGTTGGAGCCATCTGCAGCCAATGTTGGTGCATTGTGACTATTTCCTTGAAGGTGCCCTTGGTACATTTGATTTAATTCGGCTGCTAGAATAAGCCAATTGTACCAATTCTCTCAATTTGACTCTCCTTTGAAGACTATTCCCATATTTTTAAATTTGATTAACATGGTATCTGATTTAATCTCTTGTCCAAAATCAAAAGTGGGAGGGCAATGTACAGTCAAATGCACTTGTGTATCAAGCAACGGAGAAAGATCAATGTGGTCCTCTCCTACCACTTAAAATTCTGCTCGTAACACTTCTGCTACCTTATACATCTCAAAATCATGAGAGTATATCCTTTTGTATTTTTGGAGTTCATGAACACTACTGAAAAACCTCTGCTCTATAGTAGAAAAGCAGCGTAATACCAAGGAACAACTGTCAATGTGTTGGACAATTTTTGTTACAAAACAAGATTCAGTCCTTGTGTTGCCTATGCTACTTCTGTCTATGGCTACACACTTGCAACTCTTTCATACACCACTTATAGCTAGATATCTACGATTGCACACCTACAATACTTATAATTGCATGTTATCTATGTTGTGCAGATCTATGTGCATCTCCCCAGCGTCATGCAAATATGTGAGCACATCACTTATGTTGTGCAAATCTATGTGTATGTCACCTGTGTCATAGAAATATATGCATAAATTTAACCATATGTCACCTACATTGCACACATCTATATGAATGTCACCTATCTGCACCTTCGCACACTATCACATCTTTGTCATTGCCACATACCTTTATCATTGTTGTATGTATGCATTTTTGTGTTGTACATCTACTTTTACATCATGTCGTTTTGAACTATTGTGAACCTACCTTTGCACATTGTCTTTACACTATGCTTGGGTATGTGCCTTTGCATGTTGGTGCATGTCTTTATATGCTACAAGGTGCCTTCTTTGTCATTGCCACATACCTTTGTCCATTGTTGTATGTATGCCTTTTCGTGTTGTGCATCTACTTTTACTTTTACATTTTGTCTTTTCGCATTATTGTGAGCCTACCTTTGCTCATTGTCTTTACACTATGGTTGGGTATATGCCTTTGCATATTGCTGCATGTCTTTATATGCTACAAGGTGCCTTCGCATACTACTGTAGTGCATTGTTCCTTCCGGTGAATCTGGCATCATCTCTTGCTTAGCAATCCCCTGCTTACAAGCTATTGCTGTTCTGAAAATTCAAGTTCACAATAAAGAGCCAGAGTAGTTTAGGTTATTATTATCCTTAATTTTCATAACTGTGAAAGATCAGTGATTCTTTCATTTTCATAACTACAAAAAAAAATTTGTATAGTCTTCACAAGAGTTGTTAATATTATAACTCATGTGATTTGTTTTCCTAATGGTTTGCTGTGAAACATCATGGCCATTAAGAAATAAGGGCACAATGGTTCCTTGGGGTTTATAACTTAGGGAAATACCACCATAAAAAATCATGCAAGACATACAATCTAATATTCACTTTTTTCTTTCACTTTTGAGTACGTCTGATGTATTGAGTAACTAGGTGTTTTTCATTTCTTTGAACGACACAGTGGTTATTGGCAATTCAACACAGGACAATATACATATCATGATCCAATTTCATTAACCATGCAAAAAAGAATTCCCCTTTACATAGGCAATGAAAAAATTCCAGAACGTAATATTGGACATTTTGTGATGGTACTCATGAAACGAAAAAGAAGACATTTATACTTGCATAGCAATCTACTGCAAATTACGTACAGTATCCTTGACTACAGCACAGTTATACAACTTTCCAGCCTTTTCCAATACTGACCATCCTCCAGCAATCCATCTAGCCACACTGAAACTAAGTGGTTCAAGTTTGATTTCAACCCCATATTCATGAATCATTCGATATTCAAAGACCTGAGAAAAAAATCAAGTAAAATTTTAATTAAGGACTCCTACATCAGGAGAAAATATAAACAATACAGTTTGGTATGGTAAACCTCAATCTGAAGTCGACCAACTGCAGCTAAAATAGGATCCGTTTTGCCAGAATCTACAGGATATAGAACCTGAAACATCACAACCAGTACCATATAAATGTTGTGAAAAATAATTTTCTAAAAAAAGAGAAAAAAATAAAAAAAACAACATTTCTAGTGCACCTGCTATTTACGAGAATGATTTAAAACATTACTTATTGGAAAGAATAAAATAAACATATATGCATATGCAGAAAGAATCAACAAGCATGTTATGTACTTCGGTATCTATTTAATTTTTGTCCTAGTTATACATGGTAGTGTGGTAACATGACAAAAGTCCATTCCCCGCCAAAAAATATAGATTCTGATTAGAAAGGAAAAACGAAGTACACTTAAAAAAATAGATTCTGATTAGAAAGGGAAACAACTTAAGTAAAAAGTGTCATAAACAACAAATCAGTGTGGCAGAAATGCACATGCATAGATGGATGCTGAACATTACAAGAAGAGATAAATTGTACAATAGAGCTATTAGGGGAAATTTTGAGGTGAATTGTATTGTAAATAAGGGATAGGAATGGCATTTTAGATGGTTTGGCAAAAAAGATCAAATAATCTTGCAGCTTTCCATCAATGGCTCTACCCCCAATGTCAACCATAGGTGACTTGGCTTATGAGATATCACATAGTAAGTCATTTGATCAAGCATGATGGTTTCACAGCTCCTGCTCCAATGGGTCATTGGCCATCATATCCTTGTCATCCATAAATGTTAAAAAGTCTTTTAAATCTTGAAATATGTCAACTCCCAAAACACATTGGTAATAAATTAAAACTTCTGCTTGAAAGTGAGTTTTGAGATGAGACGTTATTGATGGTGTCCAACCACTAGTTCCAATTCATGAAAGTTAAAACTCATATATGAATATTCATGAATTAATTAAACCATGACAGAACACGCTAACTCCCAAATGGATGTACCGTCCACAAATATTTAAATTTCCATAATTTATATCAAAAATTTTGAAGAAGAGAAAACATTAAAGTTACGTAGGAAATACATAGTTATAATATGAATATATGAAACCAAGTATACATGGAAGAAGTGAGTTGAGTAATATAGAATGATAATGAAAGAACGAAGATACAGTAGTCCATAAGAATGAACAATAATAAGCTCACAAATTCATGAACTACTAATAAGTCTAACGGTAAAGAATCCATATTCCACTGTCGCTTGGCTAAAGGAGCAGTGGAGCCAAAGAAAACCTTCAAAAGATCACCAAAGATGGTGTATGAGAAGTCATAAAAAGTTGTAAGACAAGTCAGAAGCAAGTAGTCTTATACAAGTAATCACTCTTAAAACAAAGTTAAAGACGAGTCTGAGTTCACAACAGTTCATAAATGAAGAATTCTGCAATCCTAACAATTATACCATGTTTTGATTTATAAATATAACAAAATATTATACAGTTACACAAAGCCGCCACTCATTGGAAACTCAAACAAGTAGTTAGTACAAAAGATCATGCAAGCGCAATAATTAAGTTGGAAAACGTGCCGAATGGGTGTAAAAAAAGGTTAATAAGTAGGAAAACCTTATCAAAAAAATTGGAAAGCTTTTTAAAAGTGAAAATAATATTTCTGTAAAAGTAATTAAAATGTTAAATCTAAAACTGAAGCTTTTGGGCACCTAGAAAGCTACAATACACTCAAGCCATGTCGCAGAGTCCAGCACATTATCATCCATTATTCAAAGCATTGACAGAAATGTGTCTCAGGAAGACATACTCGTTAAATGAACAGCCTACAAAACAAGAGATAAAGCAGGTAGTGTTTTCTATGGATTCAGATAGAGCCCTTGAAATGAATGGTTTTTCCTTCTCTTTCTACAAAAAATCTTGGGCTATTCTTAAGGAGAATATTTGTGTAGATATATTGTGGAAGATGATGTGTAGACATTCCACATTTTTAGGAGTTTGATCTCATCCTTCTATCTTTTCTGAATAAGATGAGATCCTAGTTGTCCATGCTTATCCATATTCATGTTTATCTATACCCATGATTGTCTCATCCTTGAATGTTGTTGGAAGAATCCAACTTTATATATTTGTAGCAGCAAATTTTCAATATACACAGATTGAAGATTAGCAGATTAAAAAAGTGTTTTTTTTTTTGTTCTTTACTTTCTGCTCAGCATAGGTAGAAGATCCAGGGCCCTTTAGAATAGATTTTTCATATATATGTATTTTGGTGTACTGGAAAAATCATGAAAAAATTAAAGTGATTTCGATCGTTTTGCTTCCCAAAAAACAAGGTGCTGAAGATATTTCTGATTCTATTTCTGAAGACTGTGTACATCTTTTTCCAAGATTTGCTCAAAACTTCTCACTCTAAGAATGCAAAAGTTGTTGATGTCATGGTCAACTTCTTGTCATCATCCTAGCCTTATCCCAACTACATGGGATCATCTATACAAGTTCTTTTACGTAATTTGCTTCTATTATGAGACAAGTAAGCATTAACACCAAAATCTTTGATGGCTTTTGATGAGTCATGGTCTGTTAGGTCCTGTTATCAAAGCCCTGATATCAGGTACAAGATACTAGGTCTGATGAGCCTTGATATCGAACCCTCATTATCGGAGCCCCGATATCACGCCTGACAAGCAATATCAGACATCCAATATCAGGACTTGCCTCATTGCCTATAAATAAGAGGCAGCGCACTTGGTTTGGAGATTAGTTCTTAGTCCCTTACCCAACTCTTGCAGTTTTTCCTTCTTAGAGTTAAAATTATTTCTCAGTGCATGCCCACAATGTGATGATTGTAATTGTATGGCATCTTTTATTCGAGTGTGACGTACTTGGACACACACATGACCGGAAATAAAGATCAAGATTACTTCATCATTGTAGCATTCACTTAATTTAAGTATTTAATTGTTATTGTTATTTATTGCTTTCGTAGTTAATATCTCTTCACCCTAAACTCCTTAAATGCAGAATGAGTACGACTCAATCACGAACATTTAAGTGTGACTACTTGGTAACCCAGTAGCATACCTAGGATCTGCGCTTGGTAATCCCAGTGGTAGTCATGCACGAGGTCCAAGATATGTACAGATGATTAAGGAACGGATGCTCATCACACTTAGGCTAGCTTAGATTCTCTCTCTCTATCTCCTCTTAGTATAGCTCTCTCTCTCCCTTTTCCCTCCTAGCTTAGCTAAGATTATTTCCCATCACCTCCAGGAGTAGCATTAGCTTAGGAACACATCATACACCTCACTCTGGGCTAAACCATATGTGACAAAGCAAATACTAGTCCAAGTGGGAAGATAGCGAACTGTGATCAATGAGTAACTATCTAGATACCACAACTAGCTCGTCTGCAGAGTTCGACCGGATCGTGCGTGAAACGCTCGTATTCGTATGGTTGAGTGTAGGAGTACCTTGCCACTTATCAGCTTTCTTTATGCTAGCAAAAATATGTTTTGATCTACCTATTTGTTGGTTCCCCTAAATTTTAATAAAGCAACCTCAACTAATTCATCTGAAGTGACTTTTCTCAAATCTTCTCATCAATGGGTGCTAATCCCAAGCGTTCCTTGATAAGAGAGTCTTAAAGCTAACCAACAAAGCAATGTCCCTCTAAACTCCTTGCCTCTAAAATTTGAGCCTCCAACTAGGCTTAGAAAATCCACCATGAATGCCATTGCCAGTCATGGTTTTCTTTTGTGCTTCACAACAAGTCATGGTTAGCTCATAGTCTCTTTTCTGCTTTACCATAAGTCATGGTTGGCTCATGGTCTGTTCACCATGGGTCATGGTCTATTTGTGGTCCTGCAAAACAATGAAAAAATGAAAATTGAGTAAACCAAGAGTTGACCATAGGTTGTGGTCAAGTCATGGTGGCCATTCTAAACCCCTTGCACTTCAAACTTGAAATCCCACAAGCCCACCACATGTTGTGATGACGTCATGGTCTGAGAAAAGTTAGAGAAACAGCCGGAAGGAGCACTTTGGATGAAATCTAGGGTTGTTTGGGGTTTTTGAACCTACAAATCAGCTTGGATCCATGATGCTAAGCCTTCCTAGAACACAATTAAAGTAGCAAACTCTAGAAAAACATACATTCTTAGCAGAGATTGACCAAGATGTGCAACATGCAAAACCCTTCAATTCTTCATCCATTGATCCTTGAAACATGAATAGACTGAGACAAAAACATAGGAATTCATCTTCACAAGCTTCTAGGCCTTGGACAAAGCTCATACAACATGGAAAATGAGCTTACAATATCAAATTAAGAGGTTGGGTATTCAACCCTTCTTTAACCATGAACATGAACATGCAATTTGGAGAGAAAATGACATGAATTAGATGATCAGGAGTTAATCCCTTCAAATTTGAACAAAAATCTATCTTCTACTCCTTCAATCCATGAACATAAATATGAGCCAACGTGCAATTAACTTCAGAATCTGTGAGAAACTCATTAAATATGAGAACTATGTCACATACTTAAAAGAATGCATGAAATTGAGAGAATTCATGCAATAGGGACTTGAGAAAAATTGAGCAAAAAAACCCATAGAAAGGAACTGATTCCTGAAAGTAAGAGAATCATCATGCAAGAATGCAAGAATAGAAACAAGGAATTGAAGCTAGGAGAGCTTCAAGCCAAGCACTCAACACACTCACACAAACAAAATAAGGGGAAAGCTTCTTTCATTCAATGCTCAACAAAGCTTGGTTAGTTTACAATTGCAAGCTACATCCCCATTTTGTAGGAAAACATGCCTTGTTGGTGGATTGAAGGTTGTTTCCTTCCAGAATAGAGACTGGACAAGCATGGAGATCCTCACAGGTTCCATGCTATCACAACCATCACTAAAGAACTACATTGGCCCTGATTCCTTTGTGTACTTCATCAAAAGGATATGTAGGCTTGTGGAGAAGCTTCGGCGTTGATGCTCAGGCCACCACCCTTCTCTTCAAAAGCAGGGCTTAGGACTAGATACATTAAAATAGGAAGGAACATGTCTTAGCTCTTATAGGAGAACAGTGTCTCTTGTGGTTGTGTGTGCTTATTGTGGTCATGCTTGTGTGTGTAGTGTTGGTCATGTGACTTATATAATTTCATGTGGCATACTCGATAGGCTCCTAACCCATAGATTAACAATGGTGATGTATGCTTATAATATGCATGCAGGTGCTGTGACTATTGAGGCATAATCCATCTTGGGTCTGTTGTGGGTCGTCTAGCTAATTTTGGACTTAAGGGTGGTGCCGAACAATGCTTCACCAAAGTAGTGCCATTACACTTGGTATCAAAGACATGGTTTGTGCTTTGATGCTAGTAGGAATTCGAGGTACGTGGTTTGTGATTGTAATTCATTGTTCATGCCTCGGGTGCTACCATGGCACACAAAAAGAAAAGCAAAGGAGGCTGAAATCTTGACAATACTCCTCTTGGTCCCAATCCTCACAATGGACCAATTGGAGATGGTAGTCGGGGCAATCATGTGCACAAGGAGGTGCACAATGATGCAAATATGTACAAGTGTATACACAAAAATGAGGATGTTAAAGAGGAATATTGATGAATGCCCTAAAAAGATACAAGAACTATGCAGCCATTTATTGCAGATAGACAACATTATCATGTGTAGTCTACCCGCAGCTAAGAAAGCTTGTATCATTAAGAGCTACCTAATCCAATGGAAGTTCCTTTCCTTCCAAAGTTGGGCTCTAGTACAAAACACAAACTTGCCCTAACTCAAAATTTTATGCTAAGGAACCAAGTGGAGTGGCTTTGGGATGTTGTTGATGATCTCCATCTTGCTAACCAAGAGCTCCAAGATGAAAACCAAGAGCTGCAATCATTGCTAGAAACTCAACAAGCTGTGTATGAAAGCAAACAAAATAAGATTTAGGCTTTGGAAAAGAAATTAGGTGATGAAATTGGGATCATGAAAGATCAGTTGACAATGGAAGCAAGGGCATTGTCATCAGGGCTAAGCCAATCAATTTCCAAGTTCTGAGCTAAGGAACCAAAAATCTATAAGGGTGATAAGGATGATACTATGATAGATACCTTATATTTGAAACATAGGAATTCCTAGAGATGTATGAATGTGCCACCGAAAGACAAGCTCGTGCTGCTACCCAATTCTTGGGTGGAATTGCAAAAACCTAGTGGCTTGCCATGCTTCAAGAAGAAAAGGCTAGGATAGGTAGACCGACTAGAACATGGGACTAGTTTAAGGAGGCTTTGATTGAGAACTTTCATCTAGGCAATTCCATTGACAAAGCCTAGGCAAACCTAAGGAGATCCAGCAAATAGGAGATCTAGAGGATTATAATTAGAAATACCAAAATATCATCATACAAATCCTGAAAATCGGTGAGGACACCAAGTACAAACTGTTTTTCAATGGCCTGAAACCCTAGGTCTAATGTGAGCTTAAAACTCGCAATATCACAAGATTCAAAGAGGCCATCCATGTTGCTGCCACTTTGTCTAATTACAAGGTCGAAAAGAAGAATAAGGGTGTAGTGGAGCAGCCACTTGAGAGCACAAAAGAGAGTAACAAATCTCAGAAAGGTGATGGACAAGTGAGTTCCATTGGATTTAAAGGCTCTTATGTTGAGCCAGCCCCAAGTAAACAAAACTCATCCTGGGGGCATGGGAAACATTAGGCTTCCCGAGAACAACAAGAGTCGTGGAACAAATGACCACATTTTAGAGGGTTCTCTCAATATCCTCTAAGGCATCCAAGCTTAAAATGCTACATCTATGGTGGAGGGCATTATGCTCAACAATGCTCTCAAAATATTCAAGTTAGAAGCAATGGTAACAAATCAGATGAGAATCATAAGTTGAATGCAATTGTGCATCAACTTCATTATTAGTTGATGATCTCTAATAGGGATGACGATGAGCAAGATATGAGAGTTTTGAACTCCTTCCAGCAAATACATGAGGACCTAACCACCTTAGCACAAGGTGGAGGATCTCATATCCACTCAGGGTAGCGAGTTCCAAGAGGATCAGAACATGGTTGGTCTAGTGTGACCACTCCATTCATGAATTGATTCTGGGTAGAGAAAAAAAAAGTGAGCAAGTGCGAGTGAGTGGTGGTGGAGAGTTGGTGGAGTGCATGTTTTTGGTGGTGACTCTAGACTGGTGGTATATGTTCTCGACTATGTCTCTGATTAGGGAGCATATGGTTCTAACTATGTCTTCAAGTAGGAAGCACAGGATTGGACTATGTCTTTGAGTAGGAAACATAGAATTTTGACTACGTCTTTAAACAAGAAGCGTAGGATTGTGATTGCATCTTCGAGTAGAAAGTGCACGATTGATCTGTGTCTTTGAGTAGGAAGCATAAGATTGTGACCACGTCTTTGCGTAGGAAGCATAGGATTGAGATTGCATCTTCGAAAAGGAAGCACAAGATTTATATGAAGGAATTAATGCCTCCAGAAGACTATACCTCTATATCACTGCAAGTGTAGGAAAGGTTCACATGTGAAGCAAGCCTTGCTCCAAGTAGAAAGGTAGAAAGGTTGGTACCATTTGCATAAAAAAGGAAAAGCCTTTTCTTCCTTAACCTAGGTTGCATGGGCATCTCGAAGCTTCTATTAGATGTCAAGTTGAGTTCAACATTCATGTTTTACGGTGAATTACCCTAGCCATTGAACATTCTTATCTACAATTGTCAAATGGATTTTTAGTTGTTCCATAGCCTCGATATCCATGGTGCTCTCCACGTTCGAAGGTGTGTACAGATAAAGACTTAAGCTCCAAGGACATCACTTCCTTCAAGTGGGGAAGGCTATATGAAAACATGCCTTGTTGATGGATTGAAGGTTGTTTCCCTTCGTTACAAGGGCTAGAGGAGCATGAAGATCCTTATGGATTCCATGTTATCACAACCATCATTAAAGAACTACATTGGCCCTGATTCCTTTGTGTACTTCATCACAAGGATATGTAAGCTTGCAAAGGAGCTTCAGCTTTGATGCTTAGGCGACCACCCTTCTTTTCAAGAGCAGGGCTTAGGGCTAGATACATTAGAGTAGGAACATGTCTTAGCTCTTATAGGAGAATGGTATCTCTTGTGGTTGTATACTTCTTATGGTCATGCTTGTATGTGTGGTGTTGGTCATGTCACTTAGATGATTTAATGTGGCATACTCGATATGCTCCTAACCCACAAACTAACGGGTGATGTATGCTTATGTTGTGCATGCAGGTGCTATGACTATTGAGACGTAGTCCATCTTGTGTCCACTTTGGATCATTTGGTTGATTTTGGACTCAAGGGTGGTGTTGAATGGTGCTTTGCCAAAGCAGTGTTGTTACATATTTATACCTTTTGCTTGAGGAACTTGCCTTATTTGGGATACGCCCTACCATGAAGACTCTTATCCCCTTTTTATCATTATAGAACATTTGCTATCAACCTATGTCACAACCCAAAAATTAAACAAATATTTTATCACTTTTTACCTTCCATTCCATTATTATCTTTTCTCTCAATCATCCTTAATTATCCATTATTATATTATCATCTTTCTCTTAAAGCATCCATTATTATTATTATTTACTTAAACCCCTACAAGACCACTCAAGCATCAAGTTCCTCTATTGCAACATCAAACACTAGAGTACAACGCATAGAAATGGAATCATCTAAAGAGGAAACTTAAGCTTGACCCTCATACAACTTGGGTTTAGGTGATACATAAGTAAAACAATAGGTCATGAAAAGATAAGTCTTCAACCAAGTGTGACTCTATAATTGTCTTGTTCTCCTACCTCCAATGCATACTTCTACACCATCTACATGCATCATCCATGCAAGAAGAGTTAGCACTCTCCAAGTAGTTGGATCCTCCTAGTTGTCCCTTGAATGGCATGACCAAAGTGGGCCATTGCAACTATAAAACACAAGTTAAAACTCATCATACAAATGTTATCAAGCATCAAGTTGACCATAGGTTGACTAACCATGGCAATGAAATCTCAGCTCTTGCTTAAGACTCCTGAAGGCTCCTACCCTAACAAATAATAGCAATGGCCTAACCTACCTATAATCTCCTCAATGCTTGACAACTCAAACCATTAATATCAATTGACAATCCCAGAAGATGTGAAATCAAGTAAACTCTAGACTCCAAGCAACCTATAGCCTACACAACAAGATCATTGTAGTCAAATAAAATGATAGGGGCTTCCAACTCTCTGGTTGTGCTGCACTACCAAGTAACCTCTAGCTCCCAAGCAACCTGTAGCCCACGCAAGAAGACCACCATGAAATAATAGTGGCTTCCACATCACTATCCTATTATCATCTGTAATACTCAGTGATTGTGCTATCAACTACCCTTTGATCTTCTAGCATCCTATGGCCCAAGCAAGAAGAACATTGAAGTCAGATGAAATTGCAAGGGCCACCACATCACCCCTACTACTCCCAACTTTGACCATGTCCCATACCATTGCCAAAATTGATCACAAACTATCAACAAAATTGCCATCATCCTCAAGACTGCACTACCACTCCATCATGACTTCACAAAAACATTAGAAATTGTTCACTACTACTAGCACTACCCCAATGCAAGTTTGACGCAGCCTTCTCAAATGTTAGATGGTTGATGAAATTATGGACCTCTTAGATTTGGTCACATGCTCCTAATAGACATTGCTCATGAAAAATATTAAAGTTTAGAAATGGAAACAAAATCAAAGCAAATGACAAATTGACTACCTTTCATTAAATTGCCAAAGGAAAAACTCTTTCGTTCACAAAGGCTCCACAAGATGAAAATGATGGTTGTGAGAAGAATCCAAACCTTGCTTACATAAACCATTCATGAATATCCGTACAAGGGTTCTAGAACATTCTTACCCAAGACTCTTTAATTGACCTACACTACACATGTCATACAGCTAAAGATAAAGATAACATCATCTCTAATAGGACCTACATACAATCATCCTATCCTTATCCACAGATAAAGACTAGTAGCGCCATTAAGAAGATAATAACTAAATAAAATATATAAAAATTGTTTTAAATTAAAATATAAAACCTATGTCAAAACATCATTACAAGGGGTTGTAACACCCATCTATAGGAAGCAAGAGTTAACACTCAATGCCCCCAACAAACTAGCTGGAAATGTAAGGGTAAACTGTTTTTTTCCAAACAGTTGATCAATTATCATAAATTCAACTTGCATATAGTCCAAAATTGACAATTATCAATTAAAATAAAGCATAACAAAGACAATTACATAATGCAATCAATGGCCCAAGGATCTAGTAGAAAGTGAATGTCAACATGATGCTTGACATCTCTCAATACATCCAATGTGCAATACAAAAGTAAAAACATTTAAAACTTAAAATTGTACTTGCAACCATCTAGCTTAGCAAAAAGCCAATCAATTCAAACCCTTACCTTAGCAATCTTAAATCATGCACAGACAAAATGTAATTAGACATAAGAATGTCAAACTCAAGGAAAACATATCATTCATGTCCCTAGAAAACTACAAAATTAAATACAAAATAGTATAGCAATCTTTACATTTATTCACAATATCATTACCAATGATACAATATCTAGGGTTCAGCAAGCAAGATAAATCATAAACTAGATTGTACACATTAATAAACTTGTTCACATAGGCAGCTGGACAAGAAACAAAAAAATCTTATGAATCAGTAGTTTACAAACCAAATTAATGAAACTCTTAACAAAAGAATTAAAAACAATTACATCTAGTGTCAATCAACAAACCATAATGAATAATCAATTTTTGGTCCAACCATTGCTAATAGAAAAGGACAACCATGAAAACCAAACAGCAACAACAAAAATCTATGCAAGATTTCTTTAATACAATGTACAGGTCTGCTTTTCTCTTTATTTACTGATTAGATGCTGATTTTTCTCAGACCATAATAATATATCAAATGTTATTCATCAACGAGCTTGTCTAACCCAACAGCTGGCCACAAGAAATGTAGAAATCAATAATATCAAATCCATTATTGCAAAATAATACTATCTTATTTCCTTTCAGCAACCCTTGCAATAAAAATCACCTCAATAACTTTTCTAACCTAAAATAATAAATTGCACACCACTAACATTTAATCAAACTATCAAATTTACCAATAATAGAGAATATAGAAATTACATACATTTAACAATGATAACTTAACATCACTAATATATTATAACCATCAATTAACATCCTAGATTTCCCCTACTCCATTGGACTTATAGAAAGATAACAAAATCAAACTTGAGAAGGTACACAAATAAGAATCAAATTCAAATCTAAGGATTAAGCATTCAAGAGGATCATCAAGCAACTTTTGCAACCGAAAACCAAGAATTCAACAATTTTGTAAATTTTAGAAAATCACAAGATAGATATGGGCCCAAGGATATTCTCACTTTCTATTGGTAGTACCAATCCTCGTATAATGGATCCTTGGATCCTATTGGCAAATCGTTATGCCAATATGCCCCAACTTGTTATGGGTATTTCTAAATCGTTACAGAAACAACTCTCATCCAAGTCATTTAGGCCTAAGAGTGCAAAGGCCGAGTAGAGAGATTCATGAACAAAATTAAGGATTCAACAATCCAAAACATCAATAGCAAATCTAGTCAAAGTTGATTTTAACATAAAATGATATTTAAGGCAAAGAAAGGAGAAGAGCTGAGTTGTTGAGATTATCAGCCAACACTGTCCACCATACATAGTAAGAGAAAGATTCATCTTAAGTTCTTGCTTAGATTTCTTGCTTACCAAGAACAATTAATGACAATATTGGATTGCTGCTCAACTCAAATTTTCTTCTTATTTGTTGATTTCTGTAGCAGCCACAACCTTCCCTTGTTGCTATTCTTTTTTTTTTCAGCCACAACCTTTTCATGTTGGTGTTCATTTGCTATTTCAGCCACAATCTTCTTTTGTTGGTGTTCATTTGTTGTTTCAGCTATAGTTTTCTTTTGTTCTTCTTATTCTTCTTTTTCAGCTATTGTCTTGTTGTTGTTGTTGTTTATTTGTTGCTCCAGCCATAGTCTCCTTTTGTTGTTGCTCAATTCCAGCCACCTACATTGTGATTAAGCTCTCCTTCCTTTTCTAATATGCCCACACACACTCTTTCTTTCTCATTATTTTTCTTTTTCCTTTTCCTCTCCACTCTCTCCTCTCTTTATAATTGCTTTAAACCTATGATATTTCAAAAGCCTATGATACTATAAATTGGGTTTATAGGGTACTTGTTCTTAAAAAGATGGCCTTTCAATAGCATTGAATTCAAAAATTAGCAAGATGTTACCAACAATCTTGATTAACTATGTTACTTAATGGAACTAGGTATGGTGATTTTTCTAGCTCCAATGAATTGTGGCAAGGTGATCCAAAGTTGCACTTTATGTTCATCTTGGCTATAGAAGGTCTTTGTTCATATTGACAGAAACTTAGCTTTTAAGGGAAAATTAGAGACATACAACCAGCTTTGGGATGTTCATTTAACACTCTCTCACAGTTCATTCAATAACACCTTGGTCTCACAAGGGGATAAGAAGTATGTTGAGTGACTTCATCAAGCTATATTTAAGTTTTCTTTAACATTCGGTTTACAGATAAATTTATCCAAGAGTAAGCTATTTAATATTGGAATAAACAAGGAAAGCTTCTAAGAGTACAGTTAGTTACTGGAATTTCAAATTGAAACTTTTCCTTTCATTTATCTACGTATGACTATTTTTGTGCGCCACATGATGAAAAATTAATGGTCACATGTTTGTGAGAAGGTGGATCAAAGATTAGCTGGGTGGAAGTCTAAGTTCTTGTCACAGGAAAGTCACCTACGGCTTATCAAATCTACTTTGCCAGTTTTTCCCTTGTACTATCTTTTTTGTTTTACATGCCTAAAAGAAATTCTACATAAAAAAGAAAAGAAAGAAAGGATTTTTTTTGTGATCTAATCACTTGAAGAAATCCCTTTACTAATTTGGATGGGATCAAATTTGCCAATCATGGACAAGTGGATGATGGAACCTACATCTTGAGGACAATAATATTGTCCTTCTACGCAAGACTGCATGGAGGATTTGTACAACAAACAAGCCATGAGTCCAAGAAAGGATGAAAAATATGTATGAAGGATAAAATTTTATAAATGCTCCCATTAATACAAATCTGTCCCCAATTTGGAAAGGTCTTCAAGCTATAAAGCCTTGATTTTCCCAATATGCCTGTTTCCAAAATAAAGTTTGAAAGTGGAACAGAACATCTATCTATCAATTACAAAATGCTTATCAAATATTAAGGGAGATACAGTGGGTTGTATTTCTTCTTTCCTTTACGGACAAGATATACACCCTTTATTTGAGATTATTTACAGTTAAAGCTATCATGTAAGGACTGCTGACAAAGTATTACCTTTGCAACCAAGGTATTATACAGAAAACTAACTGCACCTTTTGCTCACAAGTGCCAAAGACACTAAATCATCTATTTTGTCAATCTGCTTTTGTGATTTCATCATGGCAATATTTTCAACGGGCTTCAAGACATGCTCAGCAATCTTCACAAAATATAGCTGATTTCATTGAGGCATGGCACCGAAGAGAACTAAATAAAGATAGAGCTAAAATTCGGTAAGCCTTACCCTTACCATGCTGTGTTTGGTAAACATTATGGAAAGAAGGAAACATGTGAATTTTTCAATAATAGTATCAACCAAAATCAGTGTGGACAAAAGTTTTAATGTTGTAGCAAGACCTAGCACATGATATAAGGAATTTTCAATGGAAAACCAACTATGAATCTACTTCCTAGATTAATTCTATTTTTTGTTATGATTCATAGGCCCATGATATCTTTTCCATTACGAATGATATTCAATGTTCTTTGGAACATGTATGCAAAATTTTAATTATGAATTGTTGTTGTGACCTGACCACTATAGATCCAGGATTTGTCATTTACTAAAAAATGACTGCAATATAATCTCCACTACCATACAAAGATCTTGCAATATTATAAACTTTTGAAAAATTGAATGAAATTGCATTTAAGAAATAAAAATAAAATAAAATTATCTAAAAATAAAAACAGTGAAACGACATCCCTTAGTAAGGCCCTAATCATAAAGGCCTAATAAGCATACACACCATAGGAACATCTTTGGCAACAATAATAGCACTATCATTATCATGTATGTTATACAAAGTAGCAAGTGAAAATGTAGAGAAAAAGCAAAGATGATTAGATCCAACAGTACGAATCCTAGACAATTCCATTGAAAGCCTCTAACAACGACCAAAGTTACAAGGGCAAGCCCTATTTTATCATAACAACAAGCCATAGGTGCATATTCTTCTTCTGTTGCTGCAAACCCTAACAAAACCCAGGAGAATCTTGAACAATCAAAATGTAACAAATTGCAAATCAAATTGTTCTAGAAGTATGATGTTGCGCTAAGCCAACCTTCAACAAAGGAAAGCTGTAATACAAGTAAAATTTATCAATTAGACATCCAAATGCGACGCGGCCACTAATTATAACCAACTCAATGAATGAGTCATAGTGACTTTGTCCTGGCAATTTTTCCCAAGCATCAACTAGACAATGAAACAATGACTAGTTGATAAAGCAACAAGCAATTGCCATGTTTTTTAGCATTCAATACCATATTTAAGATTAGAAAATTAGAATTAATGTCATTTGCAATCTTACTACTCAAAGGGCTCAATTGGAGGGAAAGGGAGCAACTGGAGCATGTGCAACGGGCTCGGGAGCTGGCGGAGGAGATGCAACGGCAACGCCAATTGGATAGGGCACACAAGCAGAGCATGAGGCAGTGGCTAGGGGAAGGGCGGTGCCCTTATGTCGCTCTAGGCATCACTTGTGAGAGGTCAAGGGTGGCACTACGGCAGCATATTCGCCATACCTCCACGTGTTTCCATCCAAACAGTGGGGGATTAGCTAAGGAGTGGGTTCGGAAAGAGGTGGCCCTTCAGGATTTCCAATAGGCCACCAATTTCATGGGTTCTAAGCTGCACAAGAACACGCTAGATATTTTGCATGCCCTCAAACGGCCAAACTGTGAGTGTAACACCCTCCCTAGACAATTGAAATGGCTCCAATGGTGCCCGGGCCTTGTGTTTCTGTTCGTTTCCCTCGATTGGTTTTGCCAATTGGTCTGGTTTCTCTTGGTTTGTGTGGGGTGTGTTGTCCATCTGTGGGGCATGGGCCCTTGTTTGGGGGCGTGGGGTGGTGGGTGGGGGGGTGCGCTGGGGGGTGCAATGAGGTTTAGCCCCTTGGCATGTGTATTTTGTCAAGGGTTTCTATCTTGGGTTCGGTGTAGTCATGTTGGGCTTGTGGGGTTTTCCCCATGGTGTTGTGGATAGGGTGTTTCCCCCTCCGAGGGTGGGTCCATCCTACCATTTTCTTATGTAAACTGTTTGTACAAATTTCCTTTCAGTAATTCATTTCCTGAACATTCTCTCAAAAAAAAAAAAAATCTTACTAGTCAACAAAAATTTCAATTCTCTACTTTGTTTTTTTAATGCAAAGAGTTTCCACTTCACAAGAAGGTTATAGCTTTTAGGTATCCAGTATCATCATGGCCGTCTTTGCACAAATGCTAATTCTATTGCACATGTATTTCTGCCTTGGCCCTTCCTCGACAAGCTTGGAGCTGGTGTCTTTCTATCCCATGGTTTTCAAGATTGATCCTCATATGCTTTTATTTGTTGCAAGAAAAGTTTCAAGTGCCTTCCACTTATGTGGAACATAGAAGATTAGAAGCTTGATTCATCATCTTGAAACACAATCATAATATGGTCTATATAATAAAGATTCAGAAAAGTTGCACCTTTATTTTGACCTAAAAATGATTGTCTAAAGCAACTTTTTGTTATAATCAGATTTGAAAACAATTAGATCTGAAAACACATTACAAATGCTCTAGAGAAATTATTAGAACCCTACAGATCTGAATAAATCATTAGAGGCAAAATATTGTGCTGTAGCAAGTCAAGAAACACTATAAATCACTCTCAAAACATTCTAAACTCTAGCAAACATTTGTTGTGATAACAAAATGAAAGCAGAATGAAAACAGTAAAAATAGCACAAGAACACAGAGAGTTATGTGGTTCCGGCCCTTTTTACCCTACTTCCACAACAATGCTGATCTGCCTTCTATTCTTCTTAAATCTTCAAGACACAAGCCATCCTTGTAACTTTTCAAAACACCCAATCTATTATTCCAACAGATCTCAGATCAACACCAACAAGACTCACGTCTCCAAGGTAAAACCTTGATACAATGCTTTCACTTCAAAAGCACACCATAAAGGCCTTCTATTTATGAAGAGACATGAGGACCAAACCCCAATCCTAATACATGTGGGATAAAACATATCCCCACATCAAATGCAACATAAAAGGAAATACAACAATTAATGTATTTGTCTTCATTTTTCCAACAGACTCCCCCTTGAAGACAAATCCAACCAACCTTTAAGAAATGTGCAGTTCTGATTAAGCTTCAGTTATCCCAAGCTTCTTCCTAAAGAAAATGTGTTTTTCAACTATCACTGGTTTTGTTAAAGCATCAGCAACGTTGAGCTTTGTATGGACCTTTTGAACATGCACCAAGCCATCCTCTATGATTTCTCTTATGAAGTTGAATTGGACATCTATATGTTTTGTCCTAGCATGAAAGGCAGAATTCTTTGCAAGATGGATTGCACTCAAACTATCACAAAACACAGCATACCTTTGTTGTTTTAATCCAAGAGACTGCAAAAATCTCTTCATCCATAACATCTCCTTGCATGCTTCTGTGAGGGCTACGTACTCTGATTCAGTTGTAGATAAAGTTACTAGTGGTTGTAGATGTGACAACCAACTCACTGCTACACCACCAAAAATAAATGTGTACCCTGTAGAAGATCATCTTGTATCATGATCAACAGCAAGGTTTGCATCTACAAAACCTTCAATGTGCAGATTAGCATCTCCAAAACATAAGCAATGCGCTTTTGTGCCCTTTAAATATTTTAAAATCCATTTGACAACTAACCAGTGATTCCACCCATAGTTGGTCATAAATCTACTAACAACTCCAATGGCATAAGCAATATCAGGATGTGTACAAACCATGGCATACCTCAATGACCCAACAGCAGAAGTATATGGGATATTTTTAACCTTTTCAAAATACTCTTTTGACTTTGGACAGTTCTTCTTTGATAAATTAAATCGTGCTGAAAAAGGTGTACTTATAGGTTTTGCATCCTCCATGTTGAAACGCTTTAGAACCTTTCCAATGTAATCTTCCTGACTCAACCACAGCTTCTTCCTTTTTCTGTCCCTGTAAATATTCATACCAAGAATTTTCTTTGCCTGTCCCAAATCCTTCATAGCAAATTCTTTGCCCATTTCCAATTTTAAACGTTTTATCTCTGCTATATCATTTCCAGCAATTAGCATATCATCAACATACAACAACAACACTGTAAATTTACCTGAAACATCTCCAGAAAAATACACACAGTGGTCTAGGTTGTTTTTCTGATAAGATAGCTTCTTCATGAAAGTATCAAACCTTTTATACCACTGCCTAGGGGCTTGTTTCAAACCATATAAACTCTTTTTCAGTTTACAAACCAAACCTGAACCTTGTTGTTCTTCATACCCTTCTGGCTGTTTCATGTAAATTTCCTCCTCCAAATCTCCATGGAGGAATGTTGTTTTTATATCAAGTTGTTCCAACTCTAAGTCCATGCAGGCCACCAATGATAGCATTAAACGTATAGAAGAGTGTTTTACTACTGGAGAAAAAATTTCTTGAAAGTCAATACCTAGTTTCTGTGCATAACCTTTCACCACCAACCTAGCCTTGAAACGTTTTTCCCCATTTACCTCTGATTTAATTATGTATAGCCACCTGCACTCCGAGGGTTTTCTCCCTTTTGGCAATTGAACTAGCTCCCAGGTTTTGTTCTGTTGGAGTGATTCCCATTCATCATTCATAGCTGCCTTCCACTTTGTAGCATCAACACATGTCATGGCTTCCTTCACTGTTTTTGGTTCACCACTATCACTGTAAAGTACACAATTCAATAAGGGAGAGTACCTGTCAGGAGGTCTAGTAGTTCTGGTTGACCTTCTAACCCAATGAGACACATCTGTAGCTTGTTGTTCATCATCTTCTACCTCATTTTCTTGCTATCCTGCATTTTCTCCTAGTTGTCCTAAATTCTCAACTTGCTGCCATGTACTTTCAGCATGTTGTCCAAAGTTTCCAGATCTAGAAAATCCATGAATTTCATCATTTTCAATTTCTTTAGTCACGCTAAAAGGAGTCCTTATGCTTTCTAAGCCATTTTTGTCCTTGTCTTTCTTTTGCAATTCACTAAACATCACATTTTCTCTAAATTTAACGTCCCTTGATCTCACTACATGTTTCAATTCAGGATCCCAAAGTCTAAATCCTAACTCATCTTCTCCATATCCAACAAATATGCAACTTTTAGCCCTGTCCTCCAACTTAGTTCTGTTTTCCTTTGGAATATGCATAAATGCCTCACATCCAAAAACTCTTAAATGACTGTATGAAACATTTTTACCTTTACAAACAACTTCTAGAACAGCATTATCAATTGAAGAATGTGGAGACCTGTTCACCAAATATGCAGCAGTCATAACTGCCTCTCCCCAAAATGTCTTAGTAGGCCTGCACCTGAAACCATTGTTCTAGCACGATCCAGCAATGTTCTGTTGCATCTTTCAGCAACTCCATTTTCTTGTGGTGTACTAAGAGGGGTACGAATGTGCCTAATTCCTTTGATGTTGCAAAAATTAGCAAATACTTTAGAAGTGTACTACCCACCATTATCAGTTTGCAAACATTTTATTTTCAAACCTGTTTCATTTTCTACTCTTGCAACAAATGTTTTGAAAACTAAAAACACTTCATCTTTTGATTTCAGCATATAAACCCAAACCTTCCTTGTACAATCATCTATGAAATTCACAAAATAAATAGATCCACCAAGAGAAATGGGAGTCATAGGACCACAAACATCAAAATAAACCAATTCTAACTTATTTTTCTTTCTGCTGTCCAAATCCCTACGAAAGTTTACTCTCCTAGATTTTCCAACTAAACAGTCTTTGCAATCAGTTTGAGCATAAGAAAATACAGGAATGAGAGTCTGATTTTGAAGTACCATAAAGCTTGACCAGCCAATGTGTCCAAGACGTCTATGCCACACTTCAGAATTTTCTGTACCAGAAAGTGTTGCAATAGAGTTGCATGAATCTGCCATCAATGTATATAAGCTGCCCTCCTTCTTTCCTTTCAGAATAGTCATGATTCCCTTGGAAATCCTCCAATGGCCACCTCCACTACTAAAATTCAGACCTAAATCATCCAGCTGTGGAACTGAAATCAACTTCTTTGTAACTTCAGGAACATGTCTAACGTTATCTATTGTCACCTTTGGCATCCCTGCTTGTTGCAGACTTATACTTCAAATTCCAAGAACTTTTAAAGCTTTTCCATTAGCAGCATATACAAAACTATATTCAACTTTATGATAAGATGCAAAACAAGACTTATCTAGACAAATATGAAGGGAGGCACCTGAGTCAATCAACCAGATGTCACTGCTACATCCATCTGTCACCATTGTACATTGTTCTTAAATCAGAAAACTAATGTTTTCATTAGCTACATGTACCTCTAATGTTCCTTCTTCTAACTTCTTCTCCTTTCCTTCATTTTTCTGTGCTTTCCATGCAAAGAAATCCTTCTTCAAATGACCTTTCTTCTTGCAGTACCAGCACTCTTGAGTTTGAGTTCTGCCATGTGATACTCCTCTGTCTGTGCTTCTCCCCCTACTTGGGAAACGTCTCCTACTTCTACCTCTTTCCTCCGCTACATGAACATTTCCAGATCTAGAAGACTCATCTACTCTTCCTTCTGAATCCTAAAGGGTAGACACAACATATTCAAATGTCATAGATGAAACACTCATAGAAGTAGTAATAGATGTCACAATTGCAGACCAGGAATCAAGTAAGGAGTCTAACAAAGCATAGGATTTAACTAAATCTGAAATAACAATTTTATATTTGTCCAACTTATTCAAATTTCCCATCTCATCCAAATGATCTTGAAAAAACACATCAGATCTCTTCTTGCATCTAAAAACTTTCTAATAAATGTAAAAGGTATTCAAATTTAATACTTTGTCAAACCTATTCTTCAGCGTTTGCCACAAATCATGCAGATCCATATTAGGTTTGATTGAGGCCAAAATCCCATTGCTTTAGGTTGGATGAATGAAAGATAATGCCCTAGTCTTAATTTTCCTCCAATCAGCATTTGACATTCCTGCTGGTTGAGAGGGTTCTAGGGCCTCTTGGCACTCCTTTTGTGCTAAAACAGCCTTTATCAAAATGCTCCAAACGTTCTAGTTCCTTCCTACCAATCTTTCCGTTGTTTGCAGCCTCTCCATCTCTTTAAATCTAGCTCTAATACCAGTTGTTATAATCAGATTTGAAAACAATTAAATCTGAAAACACACTACAAATGCCCTAAAGAAATTATTAGAACCCTACAGATCTGAATAAATCATTAGAGGCAAAATATTGCACTGTAGCAAGTCAAGAAACACTATAAATCACTCTCAAAACATTCTAAACTCTAGCAAACATTTGTTGTGGTAACAAAATGAAAGCAGAATGAAAACAGTAAAAATAACACAAGAACACAAAGAGTTATGTGGTTCGGGCCCTTTTTACGCTACTTCCACAACAATGCTGATCTACCTTCTATTCTTCTCAAATCTTCAAGACACAAGCCGTCCTTGTAACTTTTCAAAACACCCAATCTATTATTCCAACAGATCTCAGATCAACACCAACAAGACTCACGTCTCCAAGGTAAAACCTTGATACAATGCTTTCACTTCAAAAGCACACCATAAAGGCTACCCCAAGCCTTCTATTTATGAAAAAACATGAGGACCAAACCCCAATCCTAATACATGTGGGATAAAACACCAATCCTCCTATTTATAAGGAAACATGAGGACCAAACCACAATCCTAATACATGTGGGATAAAACACATCCCCACATCAAATGCAACATAAAAGGAAATACAACAATTAATGTATTTGTCTTCATTTTTCCAACACTTTTTACCTTATATACATTCTTAAAGACTAATGAATTAAGCTATCTACCATCATTTTCTTCAAGCTTAAGGTAGTGCGAAGGTGCTTCCTTCTATACCCCTTTTTTCCTTTGAAGGCACTATACCTTGGTATAGTGCCATTAATTTTTTTAATACAATAAGATATGAAGTACAATCACATTATTCTCGAGGTTTTAACAATCAACCAAGATGAGGATCAAATTTCTAAAATTAAAATAATCATATCAAGCTACCAATCTAATCCTAGCCTAGGAAATAAAAATTATAATCATGTAAAGCTCAAAGACTCTTGCTGTTGCAATTATAATACCATTATAGGTTTTGGGCTGGAATACCTAACATTGTTTCAACAACAAGAGACATTTCTTGTACAAACAAGCATTTTAATTTCAAACATAGCATGGGAATCTCTATCAATAAAAATTATGGTGTACTGCTTTTGTTAATTCACAGGAAAAGTGGTGATTAACTACCATTCTACAGATGCTTGATTAGGAAAGTAGCTCTTACCTGAACAGCACCTTCACCAACCAATTCATAAAGGCCCTTCTGAAATTGCTTGTACTTGGAGGGATTTTTGTTTCGTATACAGAAGAATATCTCTGGAGAAAATGAAGGAATCCCAGGAAATGATAGTCTAGGTCCCGTGTAAACAGTGTCACCAATGCAGAAGGTATTTGGATTGTTTAGGCCCACAACTGCAAAATTAAACATTAAAAAATGATGAATGCTACTCCTAATAGCGCTAGTGTGTGCTGGAAATAAATATAATTTTCATGAACAATGGACAATGCAAAAAGCAAATGTTATCAGTGTCACCAAATTGATAGTCCGACCAGATCCAGTATTTCCTGAAAATTGTGATAAAAATAATCGATAGGATGACAAATAAAACCAACTTACCATCACCAGCAAATCCAACATCCACCGTAGCTCTGTTTTGGGCAAACAACTTTTGTGGCCTTGTTAAGGTGAGTGTTTTACTGGTCCTAGCTACTTGTACTTTCATACCTTTATGGAACTGGCCTGGTTTTAAAACTTACAGGGAAATGATTCAGAAACAATGGAAGATTGCTTATTTAAAAAATTTGAGATCATTTAAAATCTCGCAAACCTGAACACACACGGACAAAAGCAACTTTATCTCTATGCTTTGAATCCATATTAGCCTGCAGCTGCATTGGACATAGCATGTTTCCATTAATTGCAATGACGATATCATAATTTCCTAATGTCTACAGCAGTATGTATTTCAAGCATGCCATCAGTCATTGAAATGAGGTGCTAAACATGATAATACAAGTAGAACATCCTAGTCAGAAATTGTCAACTAATGGTCCATGTAGGTATGTGAAGCTAATTTATAAATCGGGTAATAAATTTTTCATAAAAGATCATGCAGAGTGAGCGAAAGTTCCAAATATTCAGTGATATACGATGTAACATTTTTTCTCAATTTGAAGCCCTTGCTACAGTAAGATACAAAAAACAGTCTGTAATAGAAATGCTTTATTTTTAAAAAAGAAAAAAATGTGTCACAATTTCTAATAAATAAACAGATAAACTTACCAGGAAACAAGATAAAGGAAACACTAAAGTAATTGTTCTACACAAACAAAATACCTATATATTTTTGCTACAGTGTTAAATAGGCTTTTTTTAATTTTGCATTCAAGTTCTTCATAAGACAATGACATGGCCATCATACCTGTTTCTGCTTTCTAGCAATGCAAAATTTTCTCAACTGGTTAAGAAAGAATTAGATTCTAATAATTTGTTTTGCTCCTCTTCTATTATTGTTTATTGAGTTCCTTTTCAAGCGATCATATGTTTTTTAGACAGTTTTCATTTTGTTAGGCATAAATGGTCTCTGCATCTTATTCATGCATTAGGGAAATTGTATGTTATGTCTTGAGAATATTAATTGAGAGAATCAAGAATGTCAAAATCGGTATGTTATTTAAAAGAACTTAATCTTTTAAAACATAGAAATTAAAATTTTCGCTTTTTGCAACGTATCTGTTCATTGCTACTTTCATACCAAATGACAATTAGCTGGCAGAAATTACTGTTCCTTTTATAAAGATTGGTTTATAAGTACCATAACACCATCACGGTGCCTTTATCCCATTAACATGGGCTAACCAGCTAAGGTAGGAAATGATTTCTTTGGAATTTGGTATTATAGTCCAGGTACTACAATCACTTATCAATCATTGGTAACATTAACCTCTTAAAACCATGACAATAACACCTGCCTTGAAAACAAATCCAGTGAAATATGGATAATCAGGAGGAATTTCTCCTATATTGCTATCATGAGAGCTTGGTTGAACAGAATATTTAAGGAAGCTGTCAAGAAATAATTCAACCTGTTTCATTCAGAGATTCTGAGCTTCAGTAAAACAATAGTCTTCTCCTCAAAAGGTGAAAGTCTTAATGCCATAACTTTGCAAACCATACTCACCCCGAAGTTGTTCATAGCACTGCCAAAAAATACAGGCGACAACTCACCGGAATGAATTTTTGCTATATCAACCTGTGGAAAGAGAGCCTCAATCAATTCAATATCCTCCTGCAAAACAAAAAAAAATGCCAAATTTTTAGTATCTTGAACCATATATCATTTCAACATCGTAGAAATTTTTTTATAAAAAAATTTTTAAAAATGACACATTTTAAGCAAAGTTTGAGACATTAAAATCATGGATACCTTAAGTTGTATATACAGATCTGATGGTATAATTGTCTCTAGAGAGTCATTACTAAAAGGGAGTATCCTTAGAGGCACTTCCTTACTCCCATGTTTGGAATTTCTTTGGAATAAATGAACAGTTTTACTGGGTATGTGATATAAACCCATAAACCTGAAAATTTTCCATAGAAAGCTATATGCTCATTGTCGCAACAATTCCAAAAGATTCCAAATCCATGTGATTATCATTGTTAGAACAGTCTGCTATCCACATTAGTAAACAAATGCAGTTTACCTATCACCAGATCCTATAGGCCAGCTGACTGGATAAGTGTTTAGCCTGAACTCCTGCTCAAGCTGATCAAGTAAATCCAAAGGTTCCAAAGCAGGACGATCCATTTTATTGATGAATGTAAATACCGGCAGCTTTCTCATTCTGCACACCTGTGGCACACGTATTTGATGTTTTCTTTTGTAGGGTGGAATAAATTTCATCTTTTATCAAAGCAACCTAGATTCCACAGATAGATTAAGCAGGATTGCGGAAAAATGGAAGTACTGGATTCTCTTTATTACCGAAAAAAGCTTCTTGGTTTGTACTTCTAAACCTTTTCCAGCATCTACAAGCATTACTGCATTATCCGCTGCTGCAAGTGTTCTGAATAATTATAGAGCAAACCCATAGAGAATAAATATCAGCCATAATACAACTCTGGCATCAAATACTTTCAAAAATTTCCGTTCGAACCTTTTTCATGACTAAACACCAACCTGAAAGTATCTTCACCAAAATCCTAGCACAGGCAAAGGTAAAGAAAGATTAACAAATATCGATCACTTAGAATAACAGAAAGCATTTATCAACACATAGCCCACACGGCAAAGCTAAGACCAAAACCTGGTGCCCGGGAGTGTCAAGAAGCGTTATTTTGTAGCCTTTGGTCTCGAAATCCATAGCGGTTGATGTGATTGAGATACCTGAAAATTTTCCACGAAGAGCATTCGATTCAATATTCAGCATGATACCTGTGACCCTCATTCATTGTTCATGTTCAAAAATTATTCAGCTAAATGACCTCTCTGCTTTTCTAGCTCCATCCAATCCGATGTCGTATAATGTGCTGCTCTTCTAGCCTTCACTGCGCCAGCTTCATGAATGGCCCCACCATAGAGGAGTAACTTTTCTGTCTAGAGTACAAGGAAAAAAATAGTTGTAAACGATCCATTGAAATTCACCTTTAAAAGAGAGTTCACGTAAAACTAGCATAAGTGGCATTTTGAAGTCTGAATAAAGGAAGTGGTTGGATATTTCTATTTGTATTTTGAAGAATGTTGACCCTGCAAATGGAGAAAATATTCCTCTAATTTAGTTTTGTTTGCAGCCAAAGGTTAGTATAATATATCAGAAAACGGTAGCCCGGATTAATATGCACCAGCTGCATTGCTACTTGCTTATCAGGGATTTAGGTAGCCAGCCAACGATAAAAGAGCAACAAGGATCAATAAGCAGTGAATAAAAGTAACAATGCCATTAAAAATACCAAAAGATATGAATCTAGACGTCTATGATTCATAAAAATTGCATATGGAACGGCTTACAAGAGTTGTTTTGCCTGCGTCGGGATGCGAGATAATGGCGAAATTTCTCCTTTTCTGAATTTCGGCTTGCAAGGACACTCCACTACAATTATCCTCGCAGGCAACAGAGCCCAAAATGTCTGCCATTTGGCTGCTGCTACGTTCCTCAGCCGGATTTCTAAGGTTAGCATGTTCAGTATAACTCAAACTTGCCACTGTTGTAGGTGTGGCAAAACCAGGGATGGCTCTTGCACTTCTATGAATCGCTAGTATGAAATATGAGGATTCAAAATTGGAACTGAACCAAGGAGGAGGTTTGGGAAAATTTAGATTTCGAGAGAAAGATGTTGTATAGGAATAGGAAGTACATGCTGAAAACGCGGCGTTCGTGGCAACTACGGACGCCATGAGGAGCTTCACACGGATGGATCAATGCCAACGGATATGCCTGCCTCCAACAACAACGTAGCATCTGTCATGTGAAGTCGCACAGAGCAACTCCTTCCCAACAAGAAAAAGCAACTTCCTCTCATTCACTTTTCTCCTGCGTCATGACGCAGACGTACCATAACGGCATCGCATTATCTTATCTATTAATCAAAACAACCGGAAAACACCTCCATTCTCATTCGAATCCGAATCCATACCGCGGCCGAAGGGACCTGCAAGGTCTGTTTTTGTTTACTTTTTAAGATGAAATTTAGAAACATTATAATCTGGATTGTTTTGGCACATGTCGCAATTTCAGGTGTAAATAGTATTTGGATTTAATTTTTAAGGTACTGTATCATGGAAATGGCCTGGAATGTAAAGCTCTAGTTTTCATTTTTTCTCTAAATGCTAGTGTGCTTGTTTTCGATCGATTGTTCTCTTTATACATATTAGTAAACACCTTTTTATTTGGCTTGTAGGGATCTTTATTTTTATACTCCCATTTAGTAATATTCTCTCTCTCTCCATATGTTTTCCATTCTTAAAATGTAGTTGTTTCTACAATTGCTTCCTTTTTTCCCTTTGCTATATGATAAGATCTATTGAAGTTATGAATTTCATATTGATCATATGTTAATTAATGCAACGGGAGTAACATATTACAATGTTTTTAATTATTAAATCAAAGAAAAAAATTGTCTACCATATTGTGTTATCATTTGTTATTTGTTGGTTCTTACTTATTGATGAGCGGCTGGGTATTCCAACATTTTACCATACAAGTCACGAGCATTCACACACAACCAAATTGTAATCCGTGAATGGACAATGTAAGTATGCTAGTTGTTGATAGTAGGTTCGTGATCACTGTCTTCTCACATTGAGTTAGTGAAGTACAAGCAATATGGTTTAACTCTCAATGAGGTACATGATATCATGATGTTGTGGGCTCAAATTAATCCTAAGTGGTTCTATACTCAAAATGAGAATAAAGTCTTAAATCTAGGTGATAATAGAAATGTAGGTCTATCTTAGCCTATGGCAATAAGCACCAATTCCTAGCTTACCGTACATGCTCTAGGCTCATTGATGAGTGGCGAGGTACCCCTACACTCAACCATACGAATACGAGCGTTACACGCGCGATCCAGTCAAACTCCACAAACTAAGTGCCTACACACCTTATGGAACACTTAAGGTTAATCGTTCGTTGTCTCCCTAAACTTACTTGTATTTGTCATAGCTGTATGGTTAAGTAAGTCTGAGGTATATGATTTTTATATCTTTTCTGTTTTATCTCCTATGCTAATAAGGTGAAGGGTGAAGAGACTAATTAACTAGCTTTAACTAACTAACTAAGCCTTAATTAACCTAGCATCAGTATCTGTTCCCACTTACCATTCACACCCTGAACCAATGCAACCTTGGTTACCAAACGCTATTCGTTACTGGGATCACCAAGCATAACGCACGTGCTCGAAGCAGTCATACTGAATGCACTTAACTAGGAGAGAAGGGTTGAGAGAGATTTAATGACTAATAAAGATTTAAATGATAAACAATAAATAACAGTAAATAAAGTCCTATTTAGCCTATTCCATGCACTGCAAGGTTTATCCAAAAAGTTCATATTTATTGTCGTACACAAACTTGTGTTCAGGTACAATATTTACTCAAATGAAAATCCGTTCACTTTGGAGCTCCAATTGTGGGCACATGAAAATTATTCTATCTCTGGAGAGGTAAAACTACTAGAGTTTCACTACGGTCTAGGCCTAGAATGAGAAACAAGGAAGAGCCACCTCTTATTTATAGATTTGACGACGCATTGCAATATCGCGTACGCAATATCCCAGGGGATGCGATATCACGGCAGATGCAATATCACGTCCCATCATACCCCCATGACTGAATAAAAACTTGTCCTTGAGTTCCTTACAAAATATTGGGACAGTATGGGATTATTGACTCAAAATGGAACTAATGGGATGACATGTGAATGGATCATTATTATAGAATAAGACAAAACTGGTATTCATGACAACAAGAGTGAACACTTTATACATTTGACATCAGGCCTCATTTGGCAACTGAGAAAGAGAGAGAGAGAAAGAAGTCTTGTTGCTGCCAATGCCAAGATTATGCCTTTCATTGTCTATCCATAAGCGCGCCATTGATCTTGCTCCTTGCATAGCTACTTCAACATTGCTCCATTCCAAGTGTTCTCTCCAAATCCAATCCCTTGTTGCATGATTGTCATCTACACACATAACACAGTCTTAATATTAGCAAGGGTAAATAAATCACAATGTAGTTTGATACCTTGCTTCGGTGAAAGGCCCGTTGGCTGAGTTGTGGTATGGCTGATACAGATCTGGAGATATCATAGTGGTGACTACCGAAGGTGTAGGGGTTGGGAGAAAATCAAAAAAATTTGGGTCTGGACCCCCATGACTAAGAGCGAACCGCTTATAGCGATAGAAAGGAGAAAGAATAAAGAACAAGAAAGATGGAGAAGAAGAGATAACTATAACATCGATGAAATGGATGTCAAGATGGAAATGAACAAAACAAAGTGGATTGCAAAAATGTTAAGGGAAAGAATTTAACTAGTGCACCAAATAGGAATTTCAGTGGGTCCTCCCCAAAGCAGGCTCATGCCATTAATGCCCTGACAACCCCACATTCAAAGAGTTCGTAGGCTCTGGGATGTCATCTGGAACAAGAGTTAAAGTCTTAACCGCAAGAATTTACCAAAAAGAAAACAATGCATCAACCAAAATATACAATAATGATACAATCGGCAATGAGGTGAACAATGGAGAGAATGATGTAGAGAAGAGAATGGAAAGCAAGAAGGGCCTTAGTTAGAGGGAACATTTTTATTTTAGTTCCATAACCAATGCTTGTAGCCCAAATGATTATTTCGTCTAAGGGGTGTGCTTTGAATTCTCACTTTCTTTTTTTTGTTTTATGTGTTTATACGTGAGAACCACACCATGCAAAGACTTGTTCTTTTTATTTGCTTAGCTTCCCAATAATTGGGTAACGTCGAAACGGTAAGAAAACTCAAGAATAAAACATCCAAGCACCCAAGAGAATGGCCAACACTAATACATCAGGTTCCCTTGAAGTCACACCCTTTTCAATCCTTGAGTCCTTCCTTAGTTTGAGAAATGCCCAGTCACCAATTCATTGATAGTTCTTATTTAGAAAGGGACTGTACATTTCCAAGCTGAGAGAGACCATAGAACTGGTGGATGTATGGATGAAGTGGACTCATTGCCTGTTATATCAAAAAAACCATATCTTAGTATCAGCATCATAACTTAAAGGTAAAAACCAAACATTAGCAACCAGTAAAAAACAGTTCATACCATCATTAAGAACACTTATTAAATGACAAACTTTACAAGATGGATAACACATGCACACACACACACAAAATGAAAAAGGTATAAACGATGTTGTAAAACAAAAACGTGTAAAATAAAAACTTAAAAAGAACTAAGGGCCCCAAATGATTAGCATAGGTGGCCATCTCCCCCATGACTGAATGGAAAGGGAGAGATCTGAAATAATAAACACCTATTTGAATTTCTTAAAAGTTTCCGACTTCTCCTGATTGATGTTTTCAGGTTAAGGCGTGGAAGTCGGCAACACTCATATTCCAATGTATCTATGCTTTCGTTGCGGGCATGAGTTATTCCCCCAGTTCGTTCCATGCATGTTGGTCGATTGTTCTTTCAGATAGCTATCAACCACGGGGTGTCCACTTGTTGTGTGGTTGCTACATATAGGCACCTTTGTCTCAAAGTTTCTAGGGCACACCAGTTGCATGTAGAAGATGCCGAGCATTCCTCCATGTCATCACTCGATAAGTCACTGTATGTGATGCATGGAACTTTCTTCTTCTCGATCTTTCCATAAATGTTTACCTTAGATATTTCCAAGGAAAGATCGTGGATTCCTAGGCATGCATCTATTGTACTTAGCCATGCCCTTCCCATTATAATTGGGAAGTCCCTTTTATCATTGTTTACGTGGATCACCAGGAAATCAGCTGGGTATGACCAACAACACATAGTGGTAATGATGTCCTTCACCAATCCCAAGGGAATGGTGATGGACTGGTCAGCCAGCTCTAGTTGAATGTTGCTCTTCTTTAGTGGAGGCAGGTTCCAGACTTGATACATTTATCGTGAAATTAAGTTAACTCCGGAACCTAAGTCAAGAAGAACCTTATGAGGTTCATTCCTAGTGACTTGGAGGTAGATTAAGGGACTTCCAGGGTTAGAGAGTTTCCTGGGAAGGTGGCCCACCTTGATCCAGTCAGTTACGGTATGTGTTAATATAACCATATGCGTTGAGCTTTGGTATTGGTTTGAAGGGAGCTCCGAAGCCTTATGTGTTGGAGGAGCGTACACAGACTCAACTGCTTGTGGTTGTGAGAGCTTGTCTGGGCTTTTGGTTCTAAAGAAAGGTCTTCTCTTCTTGTGGTTATCAGAACCAGTAGCGGGTTGAAGGTTCATAGCTCTTGTAGCATTACGTTGCTATGGTTGAGTGGGGAGTTCCCCTTGCATTGTTGGAGTGGGTGGTATTGGAACTAATGGTGCGAGAGAGGTGGATGGATTTGGAGGATGGTATACATGTGGAGTGTCTCCTAGAGGAGAAGGAGTCCTTCTAGAATACTCCCAAACTTAATAGTGACGTTGTGGGGTTGTGTGACCCATAGAGTCACTTGGAGAAACTGGCTGCTGCACATAGTATCCATAAGGATCTGGTTGCCAGTAAGGGTATTGTTGTTTAGGCGGTGGCATCCCCCATGACTATGGATGTTGCCACTGCTGGTGTTGCCCGATAGGTTGTGGCGGCATTCCACTTGGATAATACGTTAATGGTTGGTGGAACTGCCTTGGGTTACCTTGGGGATAAGGTAACCTTCGAGGTATCTATCGTCTGTTAAGTCTTGGGTTGAGTGCATACACCCCAGACTCTTGTAGATGTGAGATTATTGGGCAACATCCTTTAGGATGGTCATATTGGCAGATCTCACATCCATTGTCATTGTCTGTATCCAAATCCACAACCTCATCGGCAATATTCATTTTTCCCTTACCCGTGTCACATGCATGGCCTGAGTCTCTCCACTTTTTCTTGTCCTTGTCACTACTTCATTCCTCCTTAGACTCCTCTACAATTTTTAGGACAGTTTCAATTTTACTATCTAAGGAGCTCCATATTTCATCTACCTTATCTGACACTTCCATTGTTAATTTTTGAAGTGGTAAGGTTTTTCTATTCACCAACTCTTCGAGTGGTGACTCACTCTTCATTGCAGAATCTCACTTCCCTCTTCCGGAGAGAAGGATCACAGTTATACTCTTCCACACTTTTTCTTTGGCTACTTGCTCCAACAATCTGTGAATTTCATGGGATCTAAGTTCTGATAATCTCCCTTGGGCATAAGTCAGGGTTCTCCTAGTTTTGTGTCTTAGACCATCTACAAGGTGGCGGAGTTGATCCCGTTGAGCGTAACCATGGTCTGAGCAACGATGTAGTAATGTATTGGCCCATGGCAGCATCCAAGGGTTCATGATTACCCTACTTCCATCCTTGGATCTGCTTACACAAGTTAGACACTTTAGAGTATGTTTGGTATTTATTGTTGAAGAGTTCTAACATCGTACTCCATCTCCTAATGGTTTCCGGTTCTAAGGACCAGTACCAACTCTCTGCTTCCTTTATGAGTGTCCTAGGAAACAACTTTAGCTTCTGCCACTCGTTTTCAATATTTTGCAAGGTGCAGGCATCGTGGAATGCCTGTAAATAATTTTGTGGATCAGCGTTATATCCCCCTTTGAACTGTGGGATATTATTCATGTCTAAGCACTTGATCCGGCTATCTTTTTAATGCCTTGTTGGTATTCTCACAACCTCCGTGATGTCTAACATACTTTGGGTGGCAAGTAGGGGTTCATCATGATCATCTCTTTCATGACATCTATGATGCCTACGTGGTTCCCTACTTTCCCTTCTACCATGCCTAGACTCTCTAGACTGCCCTGGTCCTCTCTCTCGACTCTCTCGTTGAGGTCTCTCATTTCACTTACCCTTATCCTCACCATTATGCTCTTGATGACTACACTTTGATGTGGAAGGAGAGGGTGAATGATGTGATGAAGGGGAAGAAGAAGGAGAACCATCACCATGACGATGTTTCTTACCTTCTCTTTGATGGCTACGACCCCGATCGTGATGATGATCAGAATGCCCATCCTTGTCATGTATTTTTGTTCCCTTGATGAACAGTTGGCATTCACGGGGATCAGAACTAAGGTTGTGTATCATGGAGCATAGGTTCTGATACCCCACCTCCTCACTTTCATTAGGAAGGGGAACATCATTTGATGGAGAACCTATTATGATTGGTTCACCATCTCCAATTTCGCTTAGGACGTGCAGGATCCCTTTGCCCTTCAACAATGTATGGTGGCTCTCCTGCCTCAAGTCCCTTAGATGTTGCACTACTGTGGGATGGTAATCCCTTATGTCATAATCTTTTGCAATGTATTCAACATATAATTCTATCATGCCTATATGTGCAAGAGCATGGAGGAGCATGTTGGGGACTGCACGATCTAGAGGTAACACTATATTACCTTGCAAATCTCTCCAACGCAATTGTTCGTCCTGATGGAGGATAAAGGTAAAATCAGGTATATACTCATCATGATGAGTATATACCACCTTATACTGTTGAGGAACTGGCAGATTTTGGTTATGTGTTTTAGACTGCCGACTATTTCTTGTATGATCCCTAGGTGGTGAAATGCTCTTATGAGAAGAAGAAGAAGACATTGTGTCTTGTCGGTGTGCTATTTAACTGTTATATAATTTTTCGTTTAATTAACCCTAAGGGTTCGTTTAGGCTCCCAACAATGTGGATAATTTCCTATGTTCTACTTAGCGCACAAACACTTAGTCCCCAGCAACGACACCAATGATGAGTGGCGAGGTACCCCTATACTCAACCATACGAATATGAGCGTTACACGCGTGATCCAGTCGAACTCCGCAAACTAAGTGCCTACATGCCTTATGGAACACTTAAGGTTAATC
>MNCI01031833.1:133967-201950 GCA_015680685.1 Gnetum montanum
AGAAGGGTTGAGAGAGATTTAATGACTAATAAAGCATTTAAATGATAAATAATAAATAATAGTAAATAAAGTCCTATTTAGCCTATTCCATGCACTGCAAGGTTTATCCAAGAAGTTCGTCTTTATTGCCATACACAAACTTGTGTTCAAGTACAATATTTACTCGAATAAAGATCCGTTCACTTTGGAGCTCCTACTACGGGCACATGGAAATTATTCTATCTTTGGAGAGGTAAAACTATGAGAGTTTCACTACAGTCTAGGCCTAGAATGAGAAACAAGGGAGAGCCACCTCTTATTTATAGATTTGACGGCGCACTGCGATATCACGATATTGCGTCCCATCACTCATGTAAATCACTAGGATCACCAAGTGAATTCACTACTGAGCAAATCAAGTGAAGTCACTACTAGGTTGCCAAATGCTTACACTTAACGCTCAAACCAATCTTACTTATTTTGCCTTACTAATGAACATTGGAAAGGTAAAGTACTTAGAAAATGTAAAGAACTCAATCAAAGTAAAGATGTTAGAAAATAAAAGTAAACTAGGTGAGATGCCGCAATGGTAAGAAATAATTTCAATCTTTATTGCTGATCATGAATTGTGTCCAGGTACAATCCACTTAAATAAAGACTCCATACACCCATTAGTTACCACACTACGGGCATTCACTTCTAACTCTAACTCTAAGTGTAACTCATGGAAAGAAACTACAAGAATTTCACTAAGTGTTACAGAAAAGTTATTCATTTGATGGGATGGTGGGTTGGTATTTATAATGGAGACCCAAACCTACTACACCATATCTATGATGATGTAAGCAAAGCTATAATATCATAGATACAATATTGCATCTAATGACTAATATGATTTTATCATATCCCCATGACTAATTGGAAACTCAATCTCAAGTTAAAACAAAAGGAGGATAGGGTTCCTTGCAAAATTGTGAGGGATATTCAGACTTTGACATAACTACTTATATACATTGCTAACTTAAATTTGAATGTTGCATTGTGGTTTGAGTGGTGTTTACAAAATTATCATGCATCACATGATTGACATAATTTTGACAAACCAAGACAACAAAACAAAATGAAATGACAAAGCACAATGTAGCCTCATGTCCCTAGTGATGGTGGCTCCTCTATCAAATTCTTTCCTTTGTCATTAGGCTTTGGAATTTGGTATCTGCTAAGTAATGCTCGAAGTTTCTCCTCTTCTAATCTGGGATCATGTATCGTCTAGGTGAATTCTACAATGTTTGCTAGAGTCAATATCTCCCATGGGCATGGAAACTATGAAAACATCTTATTTGCCTTTAAATATCAAGCTACAAACTATCATCTTTATTCTTCAAATGCCCTAGCCACTTTTCTTAATTCTTAATAGTAAGTCATTCTATGGGCTAGATTTGCTACTACATCCTTTTGATCCTGGTACCTAGCTTTGACCACTTCAAGCTTTAAGTTCGAAATATGTTACCTTTGTTGTGCATTCTTTCTATCTACAAAGTCTTTCTCATATAATGCATAAGTTGCAACTACTTTTTACTCCAATTCATTTCTTGGTCTACTTGCTATGAGCATGGCTAGATTAGCATATCTGAGATTTACTAATCCCATATATTATGTGAGGTCTTTGATTTGCAAGTCTTTGTTTTTCACTTCAACTTGATGACATGGGTATGGCTATCTAGGATGGGTTGCCAATCAAGTGTTTGCATGGCTATGGTACTAATCTTGGCTTTGGCCATTTGGATTTCTTTTTCATTGATTTGCTTATACTTTCCCATGTGGTCCCTGAAGTGTTCTTTGAGTCTTTCATGCTTTTTGACCTCATTTTGCCACATGCTAATCTTAATTGTTGACTTTTGATGGATTTTGTGAACTTCCTTCATTGATAGGATTCTATTTTCTCTCATCAATTTCCTCACATCTTGGTTGATTTTGAAAAATTGTTCTATTGATTACTGAATGCTTTCTTTCAGAACATTCTTTTTCTTTTCTATGTTTGTCAACCTCATATTTTCTGCAACAATCTTTTTGTTTTCTTCCTCAAGGCCAGTTAGTGTTTTGACATGAGAATATATTTGAGCTTCTACCATAGAGTCATTCCATGTTGCCTTTTCTTTCTCCATCTTCACTTGGATGTTTCTGGTGATCAATTAAACCACTTGTTCTATTCTAAATTTGTCTAGCTGATCTAGCACTATGTACTATGCAAGGTCTCTTCTTTTTGCTCTTAATGTTGTCAATTTAACTTACAACCTCTACACTTCATTTTCTACATTCTTAGAGCTCTTATTTCTATCATTACCAACTTTTCCTTTGTTGAAATTAGATCTAACTATACTATAGTGATATCATTGGGGATATCAAAGAGATCCTACATTACTTGGCCTATCTATAGTAACTGATCTAGAACATCTTTGTGTTCTTATGGGACCATGGATGTACCGACTATTATTTCAACATCTCTAGTTCCAATAGTATATGTTGGTGGCACAATGGAAACATTGAATGATTTCTTAATGTGATCCATGATTGCCTCTATTGCTCTTGCTACATCCTAGTGTTGTGTTACCATGATTGTGGCTCCTCCTCCTATCTCTAGGATGACCTAAAAGGATGCATCAATCCTAGAGATTTATTGTGCCCAATCTTCATCCTCTCCTACCTGCAATGAGATTTGACTACTAGCCAATCCCATTGATACTGCAGATTTACTTGGACTGTTCCTAAGTCTATATAGTGTAGAACCTTCCCTATTTTCCCAACTTATAGTTTTAGCAATTTGTTGCAAGTGGCTCATTAAAGGTCAATAATCATGTTGTGTTGGTGAAGCACTTGATTCAGGTCTATCACCAGCTAGAGTTGAGTTGACCTATTGGATCTTGCTTACTCTTGTCCAATAGCTGGGATATTTCTTATAGGCGTGGATCCTACTGCTCCCTTAGTGTCACCTGGCTTCTCTAGTTGATCTTTCTTTCAAGGCACTGGTTTTGATATTTTAGCATAAGATGCATTTTGGGCCTTGTGTAGGACATCATTGATATAACCTAGAATTTTTGCTTGCTTGCACAACCTTCTAATGAAGTAAGAAAATGGCAAAATGAGCTTCCCTACCTCCTTTTTTTAAAATCTTCTTTGAATTTCTAAAAACAACAAATGAGCAATGTTTGCATTGAATTTCTCTATGTGAATAGCACTTCCTCTTGTAGTGTAGATGGAAATTCTATTTAGCCTTTTTGTGGGAAAAATATTGTAGGTCCCAATCTTAAAATATATTTTCTCCTCAGTAGACAATTCACTGTATTCTTTATCCACTTTGTCATAGGTCCTTTGTAGCCACAATTTCTTTGCCTTAGTGTTAGATCTTGTAAATATCTGTGCAATATTTGCTCCAATGTTGGGAATATTTAGTGCCTTTATGATTACTTCCATTGAGTAAGGCACTGTAACTCCTTCAATTTTTACTATGGAATCATCCTGTTTGTTCTTACAAAATTGGTACACTTCTCCTAAGTACCATTCTCCATTGCATGATAGAGTTGGACATAGAGGAGAGGCTTGGAGTTATTCTCAAATGTTGATAGGTGAAAATTCAATGAATGATCTAAAGTTGAGTTTCATGATAACTATGGACATGATTGATTTCTCCTGAATATCCTAGAGACATTGAGCCAACAGTGTGAGGCATTGCCCTTGCTTTGGAGCTGGCAGTACTTTAGCCTCAATTTGTGCAAAGTGTTTGGTTGTAGGTGTTTGCTAATGGATGCTAAAGGATTTAGCCTCCTGATCTACTTGTGGATGTTTGTTCTCCAGCTTTTCCTCTACATCTAGGTCTTTTGCCTCTTTGCTACAAGGGTCCTTCTATTGTGGATCTTTTAGGAGCCATTTGCAATCATAAAGGATTCATTTAAGATTACCTAAGGATTTCATATAGGTTCATAGTGATTCACAATCCTCTCTCAGTTTCTTAGATTTGATCCTAATTCTATCCATATTATTACTTTATAGCTCTTATTATGATTGCAAAGTTAGAAAAATTTCAAAACAAATCCTTATTTGTTGTACTTTCAATTGTTAGGCCTTCCAGAATTGTTATTCTCATGTTTATTATGTATTTGAATGGATAGTTAGGAGAATTAATTAAGTCTATTAGTTTTTATTCAATTGTTTGATCAAGATTTGATTGTTTGTTCTTATTCTTACCCTTAATATACTCTCTTGATGTTAGAAATTTTTTTGCTCAAATTACCCAACTTTGAACAATGCTCTCCCCCATGACTAAGTTTATCATCCCATGATCAAAAGGGTTCAATAATCAGACAAATCAGAGCTACGGTGAGGAAGTTATGGAGCTTGGAAGTTCAGGTGTTAGAGGGTCATAAAAACATCATGCACTCCTTCTGCTTAGAATGTGGAAAATGAAAAATTTTCTAACTTTCTTGCATATTTGTAGGTGGTTTATATTAGATACATCATAGATATGACATCATAGTTATAATGTATTAGGGCCCAATACATTGTAGCTACAACATCATTGTCAAAAAATTTTGGATTTTGAGCAATTTATGATGAAAAAATTGAATTAAATGGATAGTTTAAAAGATGTGGAGTTGGTTTGAAGGATTCTTAATCATTAATGATGCTTAGAATATGAAAATTTTGCAATAAAAGTTTGTGAAAGAATGAATCTTTGGCAAAGGAAGTTAATGAGATTTATAGGAGATGATGGTAGAAATTGTTAAAAGTATGATTAGTTACGAGAATGTAGGAATGAAAAATGATGGTTCAAATGTTTTGGAGGCACAAGTTGATGTTAAATTAGTTGTCAGGTATGAAGCACAAGAGTTATACAAGTGGATCCTCCCTGAAGTAGGCTCCAGTCCTTAGTGCCCTTGTATAACCACACCTACAATTATCCATGGGCACTTAAGGAGTTGAATGTAAAACACCTGTTGATGAGTTGCGATATCGCATATGCGATATCGTGGCCCATCACAACATCTATAAATAAGAGGCGGCTTTCCCTTGTTTCTCCATCTAGATCTAGACCCTTAGCCAAACTATGGCAGTTTTACTATTCCAGAGTTAGAATAATTTCCATGTGCCCACAGTAGGAGTCTCAAAGTGAATGGATCTTTATTCGAGAAAATTGTACCTGAGCACACATTTGTGTACGGCAATAAAGACGAACTTTCTAATAAACCTTGCAGCACACGGAATAAGCTAAATAGGATTTAATTATTACTAAATGTTTAAATGCTTTCCTAGATAATTAATCTCTCTCAACCCTTGACTCTCCTAGTTAAGTGCATTCAGTACGACCGCTTCGAGCACGTGTGTAACGCTTGGTAACCCAGTAACGAGTAGCGTTTGGTAATCCTAGTAGCGTTGCACTAGTTCAGGGTGTGTGCAACAAGTGGGAATAGATACTAGTGCTAGGAAAATTAGAACTTAGTTAGTGAATAATTAATATAAGTTAGTCATTTAGTTCTCTTCATCCTTCCTCATTAGGGTAAAGACATTAAAAGATAAAAGATATAAAAATCATATACCTCAAGCTTACTTAACCATACAACCATGACAATACAAGTAAGTTTGGGAAGACAATGATTGATTAACCATAAGTGTTCCATTAAGGCATGTAAGCACTTAGTCCTTGGAGTTCAATCAGATCACACGTGAGATGCTCGTATTTGTATGGTTGAGTATAGGGGTACCTTGCCACTCATCATTGGCGTTATTGCTAGGGACTTAGTTCTTTGTGTGCTACATAGAACATAGGAAATCATCCACATTGTTGGGAAGCTAGAATGAGCCCTTAGGGTTGATCAAAAGAAAAATAAGATAATGGTAAATGGCACACCGAACAAGACAAAAATGTCTTCTTCTTCGCACAAAAGCATTTCACCGCCTAGGACCAACACAAGAGATAGTCTGCGGCACAACAAACCAAGATCCGCCAGTGCCTTAACAATTCTGTGTGGTATATATTCATCATGATGAATATGTACCTGACTTTACCTTTATTCTCCATCAAGATGAACAACTGCGTTGGAGAGACTTAGAGGGTAACATAGTGTTGCCTCTTGACCGAGCAGTCCCCAACATGCTCCTTCGTGCTCTTGCACGAATAGGCATGTCACAATTATCTGTAGAGTACGTTGCAAGTGATTACAACACAAGGGACTACCATCCCACAAAAGCACAATTTCAATGGAACTTGCAACAGGAGAGTTACCACACATCGTTGAAGGGCAAAAGACCCCATAACGCTCCGCCTGTCTTAAGCGAAGTTGAGGGTGGTGAACCTATTTCAATAGGTTCTCCACAAAACGATGTTCCCCCTCGTAACGATGGTGAGAAGGTTGTGTATCAGAACCTTCACTCCACAATTCACAATCCTAGTTCTGATCCCCACGAACACTAAGTGTTCAATGAGGGAACACAAACACATGATAAGGATGGGCATTCTGATTGTCATCATGATCGGGGCTAGTGTGACTACCACCAGTTGTGTGGTCACGACACGGATTACTACTGGGTGTTGAAGGATGACATTCAACACATGATCGATCACGGTAATCTCGTCCTAGACAGCAGTAGTCCAGCACACCCAGAAAACCAAGCCATGCATGTGTACCGAGACCCGTTAAATGCAAATAACGTAGGGTACACCATCAATGTGGTAGGTATAGAGGGTAATGGTCAAGCACAGCCGAAGTAGCCCTTTGTGTTGCGAATGCCTGCTTGTTCATCCCAAACAGCGAGTCCCTCAGCACTGACAAGGAGTGCTCCAAGGCAACCTTTTGTCCTTCAAGCCACTTCTCAGACCACTGCTCAATAGCCCACTGTCAATAAAGCTATGGCCCAGCCCATGCCTATGCCTAAGGCACCCTTTGTCATTAGGGTGCCAAAACCATCAGTTGCCCCTCTTGTGTAGGGGAAAACCTCCAAGTCAACCCCCCAATCTCAGCTTAACAGAAAAGGAGAAGAAGGTATGACAACTGATACAGTCAAGGACCATCTTACGCTAGGGTTTCCTAAGCCTAAACCCCTTGCTTCTGTGCCCTTGGCCCCACTTTTTGGAAAGGAAGAAGGTTTACAAACGTAACCATCTCCTGAAAAGATAGTTGGAGAGAGAAAATGTAGGTGCGGCAAGTGCAGGACTCGATTAGTATTAGACAATGTCAAGGGTGTGGTTTACACAGGACATCGTGGAGGGAGGAGCCATGGCGAAATCAGCATGACCACCTCCTTCAAAGTGGCAATCTAGATCATCTTTCCCGTCATGAAGCATTTCATCACGGAACAACTCCTCTAGTTTTTCTGGCGATGTCTTAACCATCAGCATTTGATCCAGGATCCACCTTTGTTGATCTGTCAGGGGTGCAATGGTGTCATGTGAAGGAATAAATTCCTTCTCGTTGCAATACATGAATTCATATTCTCATTTTTCTTCAAGGTTTTGTGGATACATAGGAAGATTCACTGCTAGTTTAGCATAGAGGAAATTGTAGTGTTCCCTACGCTGAGTGTGTCCCTCAGGCTCTTTGTTTTGAAGCTTGAGGGAACAGCGTGGTCTCACTGGACTAGTTGGTGGTTCGACCACAGGAGCATAACTTACATGGTCCAAGGATTCTCGAGGTTGGCAGTATCAACAGCGGTGGTTGATGTAGCCATTCTTTACGCATTTCGGAAGTAATGACGACAAGGAGAAAGGTCGCAAGGGAAAAAGGCAAACTAAGGTAATAATTGGGGCTTTCTATCTTACAGGATTCCAAGGGAATTGTTGAAGCGATCGATCTACACCGCACAATCTAGTAAACAACCACGGAGGTATTACGTTTACGTCGATCGACAATGGGTACAGACAGCTTAGAAGACTACCCGTAAAGTGCGGATCGGCTATGAAGGCCCTCCTTCTAGCACCAGAAAAACTGTAACAATGGAAAATGTTAGTCGCTGGAAATACCGAACAGGAGTCCACGTACACAATTCTAACCCTGGATCAGCGCGAGGGCCGTGTTGGAGAAGACGAATCTGAGGTGCCCTGAACGGTCTTGTCGATCAGATAGGGACTTATTTGATCAGTAAAACCTTTGTAATAATCAGATGGCAAAAGGGTGATCCCAACGAGGAGATGTAATGTTGTTATTCCCGAGAGTAATTGAAAGCAATGTAAATGATTTAAAGAGATTGCAAAATTTGTATAAATAAAATGCAAGAAATCAGATTTATAGAGAATGCAATCCCAAGATATGGGATTTAACTTATGAACAAAGTATGTTGAATACAATGATTACAGGTGGACTTCGGTTTGGACGAAGCACATGTCAGTAGCAAGAATGTTATTTAAAGATGAAACAAGCAAAGGTCCATCTACCTTGTTCTAGCCAATTTGGGCACCAGGAATTCAGACTCGAGGCAGAATATCTGTTAGCCAAATGTTTCTGATCAAGGGTTCTTGCCGATCACCTCTGATGTTCTCACGATCGCTAATCCTCTTTTTGCTCTCTTTCCAATCTTGAAAAGTTTTCTTGCCCCCTCTTTGATCTTCGTCAACTGGAGCATTTATAAGGTTAGGGTCGGGAGAAAAACGCGGTTTAGATGATGCGTGTCCTGAACTTATAAGATGCCGTTGACTTGATGTGTTTGTGTTTGAAGCTTGCGGCGCCATGCTACATTACGCTCTTGAAGCGTAATACATCGTAAACCACTTTTGCTGAAACTTTGGCAACAAACTGTTCCTTGATTACGCTACATTATGCTAGAGAGCGTGTTATGGCGTATGAACTATTGATGCTTGCATCCTGCTATCTCTATCATTGTTTGTATTACGCTGCATCATGCTAGAACACGCTGCATAGCGTAATTAAGTGTAAAATAGTGAACCTACAGAAAATTAAAGTGTTGTAGCTGTGCTTCCTTTGTTTTTTGATCAATCCTTCTGAGGTTCATTATGCTACACTACGTAACATAGCGTAATAGGCCCCTCAACTGAAACACTAACTGAAATATGTGGAACACTGAAAATCGTCATTTAAGCCTTGAGATTTTTGCTGGGTTGGCGAAGTCTCAGATTTTTGCCATCTCTAATGTTACGATGGAATGCCTTCTGGCATTACACTATGTTATAGCACATTACGCTATGTTGCATAATGCTGCGTAATATGCCAAAAGTTAAGATTTTTTGGGACATGGGAAACTTGCAGAGTTGAATGCTTGCCGTCGCTGGGAAATTCACAGATTTGAATGCTTGCCGTCACGCATTCCTTGTCTTGTTCTGTCTTTTGGAATTTATTATATTGTGCAGCATAGTATGGTGGAATAGACCCTTTAGCCGAAAAAAGGGAACTTGCTGAGCTGCTCCTTGTCACAGATTCTTGCCTGAGTCACAAGATTTTGCTGAACCATTGAGGCCTCGAAATTTTCACGGTGTTTCAGCTGGGACCATCGAAGAGAAGGTAGAAAACATCGTCATGGCAATGGTTCTCCTTCTTCTTCACCTTCATCATCACATTCACCCTCTCCTTCATTATTAGGGTGCAGTCATAAGGAACCTAACCATGAGGATAAAGGTAAATAGAGTGAGAAACCTCGATGAGAGAGTCAAGAGCGAGGACGAGGGCACTCTATAGAATCACGACATGGAAGAAGGGAAAGGAGGGAATCACGTAGACATCATAGATGCTATGAACGAAATGACCACGAAGAACCCCTACTTGCAACCCGAAGCATTTTAGACATAATGGAGGCTATGGGAATTCCTACAAGGCACCAAAAAGATAGCAGGATCAAGAGATCAGACATGAATAACATTTGACGATTTGAGGGGGGATACAACGTTGATCCTCAGAATCATTTACAAGCATTTCACGATGCATGTGCCTTGCAGAAGATCGAAAATGAATGGTAAAAGCTAAAGTTGTTCCCAAGGACGCTAGTAAAAGAAGTGGAAAGTTGGTATTGGTCCTTAGAACTAGAATCCATTCGAACGTGGAGTATGATGCTAGAACTATTTAATGATAAGTATCAAACATACTCCCGGGTGTCCAACCTACGAAAGCAAATCCAAGAATGCAAGCAAGAAACTCATGAACCCTTGGATGCTGCCATGGGCCGATACTATGCACTGTTACATCGTTGCCTGGGCCATGGTTATTTGCAGCAAGATCAACTACGTCATCTCGTAGATGGACTTAGGCAGGAAACCAAGAGAACCCTTGCAATGTATGCCCAAGGGAGATTATCAGAGCTTAGGTCCCATCAGATCCATAGATTGCTGGAGCAAGTAGCTAAGGAAGAAGGGGAGCTACATAAGAGAGAAAGTACAAAAGAATATAACTATGATCCTTCCCTCCAAAAAAGGGGAGTGAGATTCTGTGAGGAGGAGGAAGAGTCACCACTCGAAGAGCTGGTGCATAGGAAAACCTTCCCGCTACAAAAATTAACAATAGAAGTGTTGGTAAAGGTAGACCAAATGTGGGACTCCCTAGATAATAAATTTGAAACCATTCTTAAAATTGTAGAGGAGTTTAAGGAGTGAGGTAGTGACTATGATAAAAAGAAAAAGAGGGATTTGGACCATGCACGTAACAAAGGTAAGGGTAAAATGGCCATCATCGAAGAGGTTGTGGATTCTAATACAGACAATGACGGTGGATGTGAGATATGCCAATATGACCATTCTAAGGGATGTTGTCCAATAATCTCACACCTACAAGAGTTTGGGGTGTATGCACTCAACCCATGACTTAACAAATGGTAAGCACCCCAAAGGTTACCTTATCTCCAAGGTAACCCAAGGTAGTTCCACCAACCTTTAACGTATTATACAAATGGAACTCCACCATAACCTATTGAGCAACATCAATAGTGGTAATACCCACAGTCATGGGGGATGCCACCACCAAGGCAACAATACCCTTACCGGCAACCGGATCCATATGTGATGAGTGGCGAGGTACCCCTACACTCAACCATACGAATACAAGCATTACATGCGCGATCTGATCAAACTCCGTAGACTAAGTGCCTACACTCCTTATGGAACACCTAAGGTTAATCAATCATTGTCCTCCCAAGCTTACTTGTATTTGTCACAGTTGTATCGTTAAGTAAGCTTGAAGCATGTGATTTTTATATTTTTAATGTTTTTATTGCCTATGCTAAGAGAGGGAAGGGTGAAGAGACTAAGTAACTAACTTTCACTAATTTTTTTATTCCCACTTGCCGTTTCACACCCTGAACCAATGCAACGCTGCTGGGATTACCAAATGTTATTCATTACTGGGATTACCAAGCGTAACGCACATGCTCGAAGTGGTCGTACTGAATGCACTTAACTATGAGAGTTGAGGGTTGAGAGAGATTAAGTCCTTAAGAAAGCATTTAAACATTTAACAATAATTAAAGTCCTATTTAGCTTAGCCCATATGCTGCAAGGTTTATCCAAAAGTTCATCTTTATTGCTATACACAATTGTGTGCTCAGGTACAGAATTGCTCGAATAAAGATCCGTTCACTTTGGGACTCCTACTGCGGGCACATGGAAATTATTCAAACTCTGGAATGGAAAAATGGCAAGAGTTTGGCTAAGGTCTAGATCTAGATGGAGAAACAATGGAAGGCTGCCTCTTATTTATAGACAAGGTGACGGGCTACACGATATCGCAGGGAACGATGCGATATTGGGTACGCGATATCGTGGCCTATGCAATATTGCATCCCATCATATATGATAAGTCATGAATTTTCTGATAGCCGCGATATCACACCCACGATAATGCATCCACGATATTGCATTCGCGGTATCATAGCCGACACGATATCGCATACGCGATATTGCATATGCAATATCGTAGCCTAACCACGATATCATAGCCCATCGCCTTAATTTCTATAAATAAGAGGTGGCTTTCCCAGTTTTAGGCACTTAGATTTAGACCCTTAGCTAAACTCTTACATTTTTATCATTCCAAAGTTAGAATATTTCCCAGTGTATGCCCGCAGTGTGGTGATTGTAATTGTACGACATCCTTATTCGAGTGTGACGTACTTGGACATGCACATGACCGGCAATAAAGATCGAGATTACTTCATCATTGCAGCATTCACTTAGTTTAATCATTTAATTAATTGTTATTTACTACTTTCCTAGTTAATCTCTTCTCACCCTTAAACTCATGTTAGATGCAGAATGAGTATGAATTGATTACGAGAATTTAAGTGTGACTACTTGGTAACCCAGTAGCGTACCTAGGATTTGCGCTTGGTAATCCTAGTGGTAGTCATGCACGAAGTCCAAGATGTGTACGGATAATCAAGGAATGGATGCTCATCGCACTTAGGCTTGCTTAGATTCTCTCACCCTTCACTCCTAGCTTAGTTAATATTACTTTCCATTGCCTTCAGGAGTAGCATTAGATTAGAAACCACATCATACACCTCACTCTGGACTAAACCATACGTGACAAAGATAATAGTAGTCTAGGTTGGAAGACAACAAACTACAACCTAAGGCTAACTATCTAGATGCCACAACTAGTCCGTCTATAGAGTTCAACCAAATTGTGCATGTAACGCTCATATTTGTATGGTTGAGTGTAGGGGTACCTCAACATTCATCAATATGGCTATTACATGTAGTAGCCAATCTCTCCACGTGACTCTGTTGGTCACGTGACACCACAACGTCACTACCAAGCTCAAGAGTATTATAGGACTCCTTCTCCTAGGAGAGATACACCACATACATACCATCCTCCAAACCCATCCACAACCCTCACACTAATAGCTCCATTACCCTCCGCTCCAACGATGCAAGGGTACTCCCCACTCAACTGCAACAACCCAATGTCATGAGGGCTATGAATCCTCAACCCACAGTTGGTTCCGATAACCTTATGTAGAAAAGATATTTCTTCAGAACCAACAATCCAACCAAGCCCTCACCATCACAAGTGGTTGAACATCTAAACACCTCCCTACCAAGTAAAGCTTCAAGGCCTCCTTCAACCCAAAAATCAAGCTTAACGCACATGGTTATGTTAACACATGCCGTTACTAACTGGATTAAGGTGGGCCACCTTCCCAGGAAATTCTCTAATCCTGGAAGTCCTTTAATTTATCTCCAAGTTGCTGGGAATGAACCATGTAAGGCTCTTTTGGACTCAGGTTCTAGAGTCAGCTTAATATCATGAGAGATGTATAAAGCCTGGAACCTGTCTCCATTGAGGAAGAGTAACATTTAACTAGAGTTGGTCGATTAGTCCATCACTTTCCCCTTGGGACTAGTGGAGGACATTGTTACCACTATGTGTGGGTGGTCGTATCCAGCTGATTTCCTAGTGATACAAGTAAACAATGGTAAAGGGGACTTCCCAATAATAATGGGAAGAGCATGGCTAAGTACCATAGAGGCACGTCTAGGAATCCATGATCTTTCCCTGGAAATATCCAAGAAAAACACTTTTGGAAAGATCGAGAAGAAGAAAGTTCCATGCATTCCATATAGTGACACAAGGTGCCATTACGTGCAGAAATCATGGGTTATGCAAAGTTTAGCACTACCTGCATGCAATCGGTGTGCACAAGACATTAATATACAAAGGTGCCTATATGCAGCAGCCACATGATAAGAAGACACCTAGTGGCTGATGGTTGATCAAGAGAGAAACTCACTAACATGCATGGAACTAACTATAGTGCTTATATTGAGAGCATAGATACACTGGAGCAAGTCTGTTGCCAACTTTCAAGACTTAACCTTGAAAACATCAACTGGGGGAAGTTGGAAATTTCTAAAAAATTTAAACAAGAGCCCATAGATTTGAAACCATTACCCACCGATCTAGAATATATGACCCTCAAAAATGGAAAACTGGTGATCATCAATGCAAAACTTGTTCCCAAACAAAGAGAAAGACTACTGAAAGTGATAAACAAGTGGTCAAAAGCCTTTGCCTGGTCATACCCTGAATTAACTGGAATAGATCCTAGGATATGCCAACATAGGATTTACATAGACCCCTCCATGAAACCTTGAAAACAATTGCAAAGACGATTGAACCTAAAATTTAAACAAATAATAAAAGAAGAAATAGAACAACTTCTTAAGGCTGGGTTCATATATCCCATTGCTGATAGTAAATGGGTTAGCCCTCTGGTGATTGTGCCTAAAAAGGGAGGCAAATGGAGGGTGTGTATAGATTTTAGGCTATTGAACATGGCAACATTCAAGGATCATTTTCTGTTGCCATTCATTGACCAAGTCTTAGACACCATAGCAGGGCATCACTATTATACTTTTCTGGATGGTTATGATGGATACAACCAAATACGGATAGCACCAGAAGATCAAGCCAAGACAACGTTCACCAATACTTGGGGAATGTTTGTATATAAACAAATGCCATTTGGCTTGTGCAATTCTCCTACCACGTTTCAATGCCTAGTTCTAAGCATATTTCAATAGAAGATAGGAAACAAAGTGGAAGTCTTTATGGATGACTTTTGCACTTATGGAACAAGCTTTGATCAAGCTTTAGACCGATTAGAGCAAGTGCTGAAAAGATGCATAGAAACCAACTTAAGGCTCAATTGGCAGAAAAGCCATCTGATGGTCCAAGAAGGCATAGTACTTGGGCATAAGATTTTACATTCAAGAATAGAGGTAGACCTAGATAGAGTTAGGATCATCCAAGGAATCACCCAACAACCAAAAACTATCAAAGACATTCGGTCATTCCTTGGATACACTGGCTACTATAGGAGATTCATTGAGAACTTCTCCAAGATTTCCAAACCATTGGTAGAACTAATGAAGAAGGATACACCATTTCAATGGACCAGGGAATGTGAATGAGCATTCCAAACTTTGAAATAAAAGCTTGTGGAAACTCCCATGCTACAAGTCCTTGACTGGTCTAGACCATTCCATATAATGACTGACGCATCCAATTATGCCCTAGGAGCTGTACTTACAAAATTAGATGACCAAAAATGTCCTTATTACATCCATTATGCAAGTAGGAGTATCGCCGGTGCACAACTTAACTACACAACTACAGAGAAAGAATCAATGGCTGTAGTGTTTGCACTGGACATGTTTAGGCATTATGTGTTAGGCTACAAAGTGTACATTCATACGGATCATAGTGCAATTAGGTTCCTTATGAATAAGCCAAAGGTTAGCCCTCGTATTATATGATGGTTAGTAATCCTACAGGAGTTCAATCTAACGATGATCGACCGAAGAGGCACCGAGAGCATATTTGCAGATCATTTATCTTGGTTGCATTGGGAGAGCAAAGAGGATGAATATGCCATATCTAATCATTTTCCTGATGAATCCATCTTTGCCGATGTAGTGAGTAACCAACCCATGGAAATGAATTGGTATAGTAGCATTCTCACCTATCTCCTTTCCCAACAAACACCATCGGATTTGGACTTTAGGAAGAAACAACAGTTTCTTCACAGAGCTAAGTACTTCATGGAGATCAATGGACAACTTTACGAAGTCTATCTTAATGGCTTAGTTCGATGGTGTGTGCCTGATGTGAACCAACTAAGAGTTCTCCAAGATTCTCATGAGGGCCCTTGTGGGGGTCACTATGCAAGGAGATGAATGGCTACTAAGATCTTGCTTGCAAGATATTACTGGCCACCATTATTTTAGGATGCCCATTAATTTGTCCAATCCTATGAGCATTGTCAATGTGATGGGGTCTGCAACAATGGATTCAACCCTTAGAACCCTTCAACATTTGGGGAATAGACTTTATGGGGTCCATTACACCAATGTCAAATGGAAAAGCTTACATCATTTTTGTTGTTGACTGTCTAATGAAATGGGCTAAAGCAGTTGCTGTTACGGACTGCACATCATCTACTGCTACACGATTTATGAAACAACAAGTCATAAATAGGTTTGGTGTGCCACGGGCACTTATCTTGGATAATGGAACACACTTCACTAGTGCAACCTTTCAGAAATTGATGCAATGCTTAGGGGTTGAACATAAATTGACTACACCTTATCACCCCCAAGCTAATGGCCAAGCCAAGGTCACTAACTAGGAGATTACTAAAATATTAACAAGAACAATTAGCAAATATAGGTGAGATTGGAGCACTAAACTGAATGATGCACTTTGGGCATACAGCTCCACTAGGAAACTCCCTATAGGCTATTCTCCCTATGAGTTAGTATACGGAAAACTTCCAAAGCTTCCAATTCAAACCGAGCTTTGTACACTATCTATGGCATGTGACCTCCACCTTGACCTTGATCTAGCACAAAAACAAAGATTGGCAACTCTAAATGTGCTAGAGAAAAATCGACTAGTTGTCCTATCATCAAATGAGTTGTACAAGGCACATAATAAACAATGTCATGACTTAAAAATTTGAAAGGTTAAGTACCAACCAGGAGATAAGGTCTTTTACAGGAACCCCACACATGTGCCACAACGCAAAAAATTTTAAACATTGTGGGTAGGGCCTTACATCATTCATACAACCTTTCCCTCAGGAGCCATGACCATATACAAACTTGAAAGCCTTGATAAGAGATTACTGGTCAATGTGCAACAAACCAAACCCTTCCATGAACTTAGAATAGCTGGTGCACATAATACCTCTGAGAGAGGATGACCTCGCTCACTATTTTGGATCTCCTCCTTCCAACTTAGTCATGGGGGAGATGGCCACCTATGCTGATCAATCACAGCCCTTAGTTCCCTTTTAAGTTTTTGTTTTACAAATTTCTTTAACTTTCCTTGTTTTCATTTTGCAATATCGTTCATACTTCTTCGTTTATTTGTATGTTTATCTATTTTGTTAAGTTTGTCACCTAATAAGTGCTCCTAAAGATGGTATGAACTGTATTCCATTGATTGCTAATGTTTGGTTTTTACCTTTGATTTATGATGTTGATGCTAAGGTATGGTTCTCTTGATATAACAGGCAATGAGACCACATCATCCATACATCCATGAATTTCTATGATCTCTCTTGGCTTGGAACTATACAGTCCCTTTCTTTAAATAATAATAACTATCAACGAATTGGTGACTGGGCATTTCTCAAACTAAGGACTCAAGAATTGAAAAGGGTGTGACTTCAAAGGGATTTGATGCATTGGTGCTCGTCCTTCTCTTGGGTGCTTAGATGTTTCCTTCTTGGGTTTTCCTTACCAATTTGACAATTGCTTCATTATCGGGAAGCTGAGTTAATAAAAATAAAATGTCTTTGCATGGTGTGGTTCTCATGCAAAAAAAAAAAAAAACCACAACAAGTGAAAAGTAAGAATTCAAAGCACACCCCTTAGACAAAATAATCATCTAGGCTACAAGCACTAGTTATATAACTAAATAAACATGTTCCCTCTAACTAAGGACCTTTCTCGCTTCCTACTTTCTCCTTTCTCATTTTGTCAGAATGGTGGTGACTCTTTGGTGGAAGCATTCTTGTTACTTCAGGGGGATGGATTGGCCAAATGTATTAATGTGAAGTCATTGGATGTAGATTGTTTGAGGCTAGATTTGGAATGAGATCTACTAAGTCACATTAATCATAAATACACAAGGGGCTGTACACCACCTTGTTCTTGAGAATCCATTCCATTGTCTTCTTTCCATCCTTCTTTCTCCATTTTTCACCTCATTGCCGGTTGTATCAATAGTCCATATTTTGGTTAATGCATTGTTTTCTTTTTAGTAAATTCTTGTGGTTAAGACTTTAACTCTTGCTTCCAAATGACATTTCTAGAGCCTACGGACTCTTTGAATGTGGGATTGTTAGGGCATTAAGGGCATGATCCTGCTTTGGGAAGGACCCACTGGAATTCCTATTTGGTGCATTGTAATTCATTTGCCCTTGCTAATATAAGACTGTGTTGTGTGTACAGATGGCAATCATACAACAATGGATTGGATCTGGAGGTAACACTTGGAATGGACTAGTGCTGGAGTAGTCATGCAAGGAACAAGATTGATGGCACACTTATGGATGGACAATGAAAGGCGTAATCTTGGCATCAATAGTAACAGATTTCTTCTTTTCTCTCTTTCTCTTCTCTCTTCTATCAGCTGCAAAATAAGGATGGATGTCAAATGTGTATAGTGCTCACTCTTATTGTCATGAACACTAATTTTTCCATGTATTGTAATGATGATCCGTTCACATGTCACCCCATTCACCATTAGTATCATTCAAGTCAATAATCCCATACCTTTCCAATATTTTGTAAGGAACTCGTGGATGAGTTTTCATTCAATCATGGGGGTATGATGAGTCGCAATATCGCGTACACAATATCGCATGCCACAACATCTATAAATAAGAGGCGACTTTCCCTTGTTTCTCCATCTAGATCTAGACCCTTACCCAAACTATAGCAGTTTTACCATTCCAGAGTTAGAATAATTTCCATGTGCCTGCAGTGGGAGTCTCAAAGTGAACGGATCTTTATTTGAGCAAATTGTACCTAAGCACACATTTTTGTACGACAATAAAGACAAACTTTCTGATAAACCTTGTAGCACACAGACTAAGCTAAATAGGATTTAATTATTTCTAAATGTTTAAATGCTTTCCTAGATGATTAATCTCTCTCAACCCTTGACCCTCCTAGTTAAGTGCATTTAGTATGATTGCTTTGAGCACGTGTGTAACGCTTGGTAACCCAGTAACGAGTAGCGTTTGGTAATCCTAGCAGCGTTGCATTGGTTCAAGGTGTGTGCGGCAAGTGGGAATAGATACTGGTGCTAGGAAAATTAGAACTTAGTTAGTGAATAATTAATATAAGTTAGTCATTTAGTTCTCTTCACCCTTCCTCATTAGCGTAAAGACATTAAAAGATGAAAGACATAAAAATCATATACCTCAAGCTTACTTAACCATACAACCATGACAATACAAGTAAGTTTGGGAAGACAACGATTGATTAACCTTAAGTGTTCCATTAAGGCGCGTAAGCACTTAGTCCTTGGAGTTTGACAGAATTGCGCATGAGACACTTGTATTCATATGGTTGAGTGTAGGGGTACCTCGCCACTCATCACCTGTATTCCAAAATACAAATGTTAGTATTTCTCAAATGAGAAAATAACACTATATTATCCAAAACCATTAAAGTAAGATTATATATAATAATGAGATAAAATGGGAGTAGTAAGGGATTGTAGAAATTGGAACATGAGGTATCATACCATAAGCATAATGAATTTTGTGTATGATATGTGGTTAGAGCAATCATTAGCCTTTCTATCCAAGATCCAAACTAGGTCCATACCACTTACCAATGACATCGCATTACATTATCCCAAAACTAATAACCACAAGACAATCATAATTGCAAGAAGTATTAACACTTGGCAATGAAGTTCAAGAAAGTAGTTTATTAATAACATACTTTATTTTTTAGAGGAGACTTGACCATTGGATAGAGTAGTGTCTTTAGGCATGGGTAACATGTCTTTCTAGCCCCATAATCAATGTGAGTCTAGGAAATCTTGAAATTTTTGAGGAGTTACCTACCTTCATGTATGGTGATGAGCGTCGAGGTACCCCTACACCCAACCATATGAATCACAAGTGTTCACGTGCAATCTGGTTGAATTCCATGGACTTTGTAGTTTCTAGTGCACTAGTCTTCTAAAAAGTGAATCTTGCCTTAAGGTTAATCGTTGTCTTCCCAATTACATGTGTGACATACACTGGTATGGTTAAGTGTAATTGAGGAATTTTATTTTTATCATTTTTCATTTTATGGGTTTGGTATTTAAAGAGAATAAAGTAATTGGATTAACTAATTTAATGTAACTAATTAACTAGTATCCAAGTAGCCCTAACATAAGCATTTGGTCTGAATTTCTGTACACGTCCTGAACCCACATATCCACTACTAGGCTACCAAGTGCTACGCTATTGGGCGTACCAAGCAATAATGCTACTAGGATTACCAAGTGAATATATGTTATGCTCAAAGTGGTCATACTTATGTGTTTAATCTATCTTGCTCAATTGCTTAATTAACTTAATTACTAGAAAATATTTAATAAATAATTGAAAACATTAAATGCATAAATAGAATATTTAATCTATCCAAAGTGCTACAAGGTTTATCAGAAAGCTTTTCTTTGTTGCTACACACAGTGTCATGTTGAGGTACAAAAATGCTCGAATAAAGATCCATACACTCAATGACGCCTGTTGCAAGCACTTAGTACAAAAATTCTAAATCTCAAATGAACAAACTATAAGAGCTTCATTGCTACTAAATCTTGATTGCCATTAATGCAGCTGGTGGGTGCGTCTTTATAGCTAAATATTGACACTATGTCAATGGGGCCTCATCGACGCATGATATGATGAGTCAACAAGGCCCAGTTAATGAGGCCATGTCAACAAGGCCTCATTGACGCAGCCAATAGAACTAAGACTCATCACATGGATAACATGTCTTTTGAGGGAAATTGCTAGAAATTTTTTATTCTATGCATTTAGTAAATTATTACTGTATCAACCTTTCCAGAGGACTACCTTTAGGCATGGGTAGCATGTCTTTCTAGTGACATATTTTATACATACTTCCATTTTTCATTAGAACTCAATTGAATAATATAAATTAACAGTAGGATAAGACTTATAGTAGTAGCCTTAGAGAATCCACAAATACCCTTGATGTCACATCCTTTTCATTTCCACTTGGTTCTTCACTTTTCTATCTAATCATAATGGTCACAAGTTTATTATAAGAAGAATATCATTATGTCCATGGTAAGAACCTCTTATTATTGGAAATAAGTGGATGGATGATGTGGTCTCATTGTATATAGAATTGGTCCCTTAATGATTTGATAATATAGGGTTAAATTCACATTATTGGGACTACATCTTGTTTTATACCTTACACTTTATTAGAAAAATCAACAAAAATATGTACAAGAAGGATGGCGAAAAATTGTAGAAGAATGATAAGAATGGAAAAATGTAGAAAGAACTTAGAAGATATTAAAGAATAGAAAATGATTAAGAAATCAGAAAACTATAAAAGAATGTAAAAAAAATAGTAAGAAAAGAAAGGGTTCAATGCCTAAGTATTTGACTAGGCATCCTCACGATTAGTGTTGAAAATAGTTAATTAGAAGATGAAATGGGTTGAAGATAGTTTGTTAGACAAGGTAGAATTGATAGAGGAGTCAAAAGATTTGTAGAATGGTTTGATCTGTTGAATATTAACCAAAATAAGCCTTCGTGGATTGGTTGGGTGATAAATGTGCATGGTGACTGAGTGGTAGGTAGCATGGATAATATAGGATCCTTCCTAAAGAGTTTAGAATTAGCCCTTTGTGGAACATGATTAGGATGGTAGTAAAGAACTCTATCACCAAACTTGATAGACACTTGTCTTATTTTTGCGTCATGCCTACATTTGGAGTATTTCTTGTGAACCTCATTATTTTGAGCTAAGTTTAAGTCTAGGTCATGTATACTAGCAATGGCTAAAGTTTTGAGCTATGCTTGGAGTAGTAGTGTAGGAAGTTTTTCATAAACTAGTTCATAGGGTGAATATTCAATAGGAAGTTTCTATGTGGATCTATATGTCCATAGAGCATCATTCAACTTAGTGCTCTAATCCTTTCTAAATTGACTAATAGTTCAAGTTAATATTACTATGAGTTCTATATTGGTTACTTTTGCTTAACCATTTTCTTGGAGGTGATATGATGCAGTTAATTTATGATTGACCCCAAGGAATTACATTAGCTTTTTGAATATAGCTCTGGTGAAGTGGGTTCCATTATCATATATCAATATTTTGGGTACTCTGATCCTATTCAGCACATATTATTGGAAGAATTTAGTAGCTATTGTGATTGTACAATTCTTGATTGTAGTTGCTTCTACCCACTTAGTGTAATAATCAATAATCACTATAATATATGATTTTCCATTGGACATTAGTGTGAGGAGCCATAAATCAATTCACCAAATATCAAAGGTATCTAACGGCTATATTCACTATTGTGGACCTTTTTTCTAGTTGTGAGTCCTCTGTTACATTGACACCTCTCACATAATTGAATAAACTAGTATGCATCTCTAAATATGATAGGCCAAAAGTAGCCTACCATCATCAGTTTGAGTGTTGTCCTTCATCCTGCATAGTGACCACCACATGGTCCTTCATGTGCATTTTGTAAGACTTTTTGGTGGTCTTCCTCAGGAACACACCATCTAATTAGCCCATCAATATAGATCTTATAAAGGTTCCCATTAATTTTCATATACTATTTGGCTCAGTGGAGGAACTACTCCTTTTATTTCTTGTCCCACTCAACAAGAAGCTTTTGTGTAGTGAGATAGGTCACATAATTAGAGATCTACAACTTTTCTAGTGAGGCTGTAGCCATTATTGTTCTTATGAATAGATTTTCATTAGAAAATTAATCTGATAATGGTTCATCATTGTCTTGTGGTTTCCATCTAATTATGGAGAGATGATCAATTATAAAATTTTCAATTTCCTTTTTATCTATCATGGTGATGTCAAATTCTTGTAATATCATGAGCCATCTTATCACCCTTGGATTGATTGTTGGTTTATTCATTAGAAATTTGATAACACTATGATCTGTGTGAACATAAATAAGATACCCTAGCACATAATTTTTAAATTTCTTAAGTGCATACACCATGACCATAAGCTCCTTTTCTATAGTGGTGTAATTAAGCTGTGCCCTAGTGATCCTTCGATTGACGCAGTGTATGTAATAAGATCATATTTGATCATCCAATTGAGTGAGTACTACTCCTAGTGCATAGTTTGAAGCATCTGTCATAATATGAAAGGATTTAGACCAATCTAGAGCTTGAAGGATTGGTGTTTCAATCAATTTCTGTTTTAATATCTCGAATGCCTTCTCACATAGTTCTATCTAGTGGAATGGTGAATCTTTCTTCATGTGTTCTACCAGTGGTTTTACAATCTTTGAGAAAATTTCAATAAATCTTCTATAATATCCTATGTGGCCAAGAAATGATTTAAAATTCTTAATGGTTTGTGATCTTTGAGTGATGTTTTGGATGACTTTGATCTTCTTTGGATCTACTTCTATTCCTTTTAAGATACTATATGCCCAAAACTATACCATCTTGAACTATTAAATGGCTTTCCTACCAATTGAGCTTTAGATTGATCTCTACACATCTTTTTAGCACCTACTCTAAATAGTCCAAGACTTTTTTAAAATCTAGCCTAGATGTGGAGAATTCGTTCATAAAGATGTCAATCCCATTACCATTTTACTTTTGGAAGATTCTACGTACAAGTCTTTGAAAGGTAGCAGGTGCATTACTCAAGCTAAAGGACATTTGTTTGTATGCAAGCAGATCCCATGAACTAGTGAATGTAGTCTTTTCTTGGTATTCTAGTGCAATGTAGATTTGGTTATACCTAGTGTACCCATCAAGGAAACTATAGTATTGATGTCCTGCAATGGTGTGCAAGACTTGGTGATGCTTCGTAAGTTTGTTGGCTGCATCAATGTAGCCTTGTCGACTAGGCCTTATTGATGCATCGTATCATGCATCGATGAGGCCCCATCGACACAGTGTCCACTTTTTGGCTATAAATACGTTCCTACTAGTCACATTTATGGCATCAAGATTTTAATAGTAGTGAAGCTCTTGCAGTTTGTTCATTTGAAAGTTAGAATATTTTCCCCAAGTGCTTGCAACAGGAGTCATTGAGTGTATGGATCTTTATTTGAGCATTGTTGTACCTAAGCACAACAGTGTGTGCAGCAATAAAGACGAGCTTTCTAATAAACCTTGCAGCACTTTGGATAGATTAAATATTTCATTTATGCATTTCATGTTTTTAATTATTTATTTATTAAATGTTTTCTAGTATTTAAGCTAATGAAGGAATTAAGCAAGACAAGCCAGATAGATTAAACACATAAGTATGACCACTTTGAGCATAACACGTATTCACTTGGTAATCCCAGCAACATTATTTCTTGGTACACCCAGTAGCGTAGCACTTGGTAACTCAACAGTGAATATGTGGGTTTAGGACGTGTGCGAGGAGTGGGAACGGATGCTTATGTTAGGACTAGTTAGATACCAGTTAATTGTTAAATTAAATTAGTTAATCCAATTACTTTTATCTTGCTTTGAATACCAAATCATAAAATATAAAATAATAGGAAACACCCCTTAGGATGTTCATACCAACACACTTTACATCCAATGTCATCTTAAGAACTTAAGTTCATAAACTTTCTATGTTGTAGCAAGTTTTCATTTGTTTTTATAATTTTCACATCATTTATCCTTGTTCTTCTTCCTATTCTTATTTCTATTAAAGACTTGTTCAATTTTCTCTTCCACTGTCTTCAATGTTGTGGCAAAATTTTCATCCACAAAGTTCTACATTTTCTCTAACTTGGTTGTAATGTCATTTACTGAATGCTAAATAGGTAGAGTCTTTTGCTAGATCATATCTTCTAAGGTTTCTTTTTCTTATATTTCATATATCCTTACATCTCTTTTTCTAATGGTTGGATCTCCATTGTACTATTTGGCAGATTCCCTTTTGCATAGCTCTCTTTCTTTTTTTACTACTTGATCTAATAATCTTAGAATTCAATGAGTTATCTTTGATAATCTACCTTGGACATATATTTGAAGGACCTTTCTTATTTTGTTTTTTTAAATAATTGATGATGTGTCATAGTCATTCCCTTTGAGAAAATTTATAGCTTAAGAATATATGTAATAGTGAATAATATCAACCCATTGCTGCATCAAGCAATTCATGTATCCCTTTCTTGTATCCTTGGATTTGTTTTCTTAAGTTTGACACTTTAGAATAAGTTTGGTATTTTTCATTGAATATTAACACGGTACTTCATCTTTTGATTGATTTTGATTCTAAGGATCTATACTAGCTCTTTGTTTTCTTAAAGAGTATTTTGAAAAGTAACTTTAATTTCTATCAATCATTCTCTATATTCTATCAAGCAGAGGCATCATAGAAGGCTTGGAGATGATGTTGCAGATCTATGTTATATCCTTCTTCAAACTTTGGAATATTGTTCATATTAAGTTACTTGAAGTAACTATCCCATAGATGTGTAGTAGGTATGTATAGTACTTTCTTAATATTGATCATACTATGAATGACTAGTAGGGGTTCTTCATAGTCTTTGGGTTTGTAAGCTCTATTGTAGTAATGATCCCTTTGATGCTCATGATGTTCTCTTTTCTCATGCTTGATTTTTTCTTTCTTTATCTTCTTCATCATCTTCCACCTCCTCAAGATGCCTTCTCCTTTTGTTGTCATATCTTTCATGTTTTCTTCTCCTTTCCCCATCATGATTCCTTATTCTTTGTTCTTTCCTATTAGAGTCTATTAATGAGTGTAACAAAGAGGATGGGGGAGTTGGAGAGCAATGTCGATTGTTTCTCCTTCTATGACTCTTAGATTCATCCCTTCTAGATCTATTGGAGGTTTTAAGTGTGACATCCCATCCTCAGATGTCATGGCAAATGTCAAATATATGATATATTAGACATTATGCATATGAAGAAAATATACCAAATGTGAAATATATTTGATATTCAACATTATGTATAAAGGAAATAATAGGAAAAATGTAGAAATACAAAGAAAAGAATGCTTTATTGATATGGAATAACATATCCAAATCGTACTCAAAGAGTGTTCCTTGGGGTTTTCTTCCTTTGGTATCTATCCCTTAAAGGCAATCCAGCACTACCACCATAGTTAGGCCTATAACCTGGCCAAAAGGGATGGCAAGTCCACTTCCTATCCCACTTCACCCACCTTCTCATGACTTGCCTGTACAGGCTCTGCCACTCCATGCTGGCATGACCTTTAACCTCGGGTATGAATGCCTTAGGTCAAACCTCCAAAGGTTACCTCGAGAGACACATTTGTTATTACAACATGTCCTTTAGGGTCTTGTTAAGATGACAATAACACTTATTACAAAGAGACACCATCTTCATTAGGCAACAACATCATTTGGGAATGTGGATGTGACAACCTACCCCCCTTAGGTTTTGTTCATCCTTGAACAAGTCCACATTCTCTATCTTTTTTCTAGCTTCAATGTTTTCTTTCATGATTATGTGCTCCAATAATTTGATTTCTCCTTTGAACTTGAAGTTATTTCTTACTTATTTTGCAAAAAAAATATATGTGAAAAAAATTATATGTAAAATTAAATATTACTTTCTTGATATTTCAATTTCTAAGAAAATGACAAAAGATGAATTAAAGATTTATCAACCACTAATGACTAATCCTAACTAGGATCACACAAAGTGCAACTTGGATCTAGTTACCCAAGTGAAGGCAAGGAAATTTCTTTATCCCCAATTTTTATTATCATAGATATTTTACTTATCTAATTGAATTAGTAATTGTAATTCTACCATAAGTGGTATGTGATTAGATGGTCTTGTTTGGGATGGCAAGGATTGATCTTGATTCTTCTCAACTTCTTCTTTAGAAATTAATTCTAGTAACTTGGTAACTTGAAAGAATTGGGCATCGTACCAAATATAATCCAAAGTCTCAATAAAGAATGTTGTTAACCCATCTTCATTAATCGTTATAGAGTAATTGGTAAACTGTGGTTCTTGATGAGTGCTATCCATCAACATCATCTGTTCCTAAATTCTAGAATCTGATTTATCTACTGAAGATTCAAAATAAGTAGAATATGCATTGATTAATGGAATTTCATGTTGAATTGATGGAAACATCTTCTTCAAGTCAGGTTCATCTTCCAAAGATTTCTTTACAGATCCATATTTTAAGAATTGATAAACACTACTTCCAACTTTTGCATTGAAGTCTCCACAAAGAATAAATGGAACTGAATCGGTATAACTTAGTAATAACTTGTTCTTCAAACTTTCTTCTATGAATTATGAGCTAATCTACTAAGGCATCATTGGTAAAGGATCCTCGAATGAAAATCCAAGCATTGTTCCACAACATACAAACAACAAAACCATCATATCATAATATCAAATCATGGATTCCTTGAGGTACTCAAGACAAAGACTCTTCATAAGATCAATGGGTTTAAGAACAAGCACACAATAGAAATAATACATTATAAAAAGAAGTACCGATCACATATATTGCCTCATATTTAATGCATTATGGAATTACTATCTTAAACTATCATAAGGATTAACCGTGAGGAGAGAATGTGTTTCTTCTACAATTCATCTTAACCAAATCAATTACACAACTATTTTTCATAATGTGGATATTATAATTTTTTCTTCCATTGAAATACATAATACTTTGGTAAAATTTTATCCATACATTATTTGTGGGTAACTGGTTCCGTCATTTGATTCTTTACTCTGCTAATTACATATGCGTTTAAACAATTCGAAACATTAAAAATTATCATAAACTCAAATCCAAAAAAATAAGAGATGGTTATGTTAAAATTTACTATAAGCATTCCATAAATATTTTTAATTAAATGTTTTATAAAATAGAAAATACATAGCAAAGTTAAAACACCATAGGAAGGAGAGATAACCAGAAAAATTGAAGATTCAAAAAGTAAAAAAGCGAGAAAGTTGATGGATGGTGGGATGGTACGGTGTCGGGAGGATATGCCATGACATGAGCATTGTGCTAACGTAAACATGTGATGTGAATTTTTCTTACTAAAAACTCCTACCATTAAGAAAACGCTTGATTATTAGAAAATTTAATATAAACTCTAAGCTCAACAAATTTCGCAAATCAAGATCGTAACATTGTTGGATTTCTTAATCGTTAAAAATAAGAAAAGCATGGGAAATCACTTGGTAAAGAGAGACTTTATTCTTTTAAATGTTTGAATTAATTTATAAAAAAGGCAAGACATGATTAAAAGTTAAAACTAAGAAGTTGTTGTGTCAACTTTACGATTAACTACACAGCCTGGTTTGACTTGGCGCATGAAGTTGAAACGAGAGTCTTAGAAATTACAATAATATAAGCAGTCGTATGGCACGTGCTTACTAGCTTTGCGGAGTTCGGTTACTCAACGAAAGTTCATGGTGATACAATATCTAATTTTATAATTACGTTATCTAATTTTGGTAATATTTAATAACATCATATAATTTTAGACATATGTAACTATATTATCTAATTCTTAGCAACCTTTCTACCTCCTTTAAGAACACCAACTTCAGTAGTGTAATTAATGATATGCCATAGTGATCTTAAGACTATTTGTAAGGGTTATGCACTAAATCTTAAAATCTCGTCAAATTATAGAGTACCTAGATGATAAATCTAGCCTCACTATTGAGTTCAAAAGGGTGAAAAATGTTGGAAATGACTATTCATATGTTGAAAATGAACATCGTATGCTTGAGTTGTATGAAAATTAAAGTTTTGAGGATCTTGAGGCATTATATGGGGCAAGGAGTAAAAACTAATTTTTGAGGTTCCCTGGGATAGATTTGACTTCACCATTGGGTTCAGAAGGTTAAAATCTATAGGAAAAGACTCTTCATACATCAAGAAAGGCTTCCAAAATCAAAAGTTATCGCTTCTAAATTCTAAGACCTTTGGCATAAAAAATGAAACTTCCTGAGAGGTCACCCATCCTAGTGCTACTCCAAAACGAGCATGCTTAATGATAAAGTTTTTATCTTTGTTATCACCAAGGTGCCAAATTTGAATTTTTGAAAATATTTATGCATGTTCTTAATTTAAATTGATAATTAATGACAATTTTTTTAAAATTTTTCCATCTGTTAATGGAAATTTTAAAATTTCCATCAATTGTTAGGAAATTTTTTCATTACATAGACGATGGCTGTTTTAGGGTCCATGTGGCCCTCCTCTGGGCTAACGCAACCCATTCTAGGATCCTCACGACCCTCGTCTAGGCCAGCGTAGCCTATTTGGGGGTCTGTGCAGCCCTTGATAGGGCCTACGTAGCCCATTTTAGAGCTTACACAAAGAGGTGGTTTTTGGCGATGTTCAAAGAATTGGTTTTCCATGACATTGGAGATAGTTTTTGGCAGCAAGGTGATTATCGACAGTATGGAACACGATTATTCACAGCACTAGAGGTGGTTTGTGGCAACGTTGCAGGTAGTGTGCGCATGGTGGTGAGTGACAAGCATGTGATAGTGGCAACAAGTAGTGGGCAGGCGATAGTAGGTACGCACAATGGAATGTGCAGGCATGATAGCAAAAGGTGGAAGGTAGATGGTAGATGGTAGAAGGTAGAAGGCATGATGGTGGATAGTGGACAGTGGACAGTGGGCATGCAGTGCAGCAGTAGGCAGTGTGGTAGTGGGCAAGCATGAAGAATTTTAGTGGCTAGCGCACTATGGCGTGGAGGATCGGCCAACGAGGCAGCAGCTACGAATCAATAGCTCTGGAGGTGATGGCAGCAGTATGAATAGGGGTGGCGTAACCCCTGCAGGGCCTATGCATCCTGCAGGGCTGCACGGCCAGCAGGGCTTGTGCAGCTCCTACTAGGCTTATGCGGCCCTTGTAGGGCTGGCATGGCCTACAATTTTTTTTTAAAAATTATAAATTATTATTATTTAAAGAAAAATGGATTTTTTTTTTGTTTTTTAAAGTCAGGGGTCAGGGTTTGAACCCACAACCTCTCAGTTAAAAACTTTATTATTATTATTTTTAAATTGTTTTTAATTCTTATTATTATTATTATAAATATATAGATTTGTTTAAAGTAGGGGGTTGAGGTTTGAACCCACAACCTCCCACTTTAAAAGCATTTTTTAACTTATTATTATTATTTTATTCGACCTTACCTTGACGATTAACGTGGTAGTTCAGCCAATGACAAAGTAAGAGTTCGGTATGGGTAAATGGGTAAATGACGGACTAGTTGTGGTATCTAGACAGTTATTCTTAGATCGCAGTTTGCTGTCTTCCTATCTGGACTAGTGTTAACTTTGTCATGTATGGTTTAGTCTAGAGTGAGGTGTATGATGTGTTCCTATACTAATGCTACTCCTGGGTAATGATGGGAAATAATATTAGCTAAGCTAAAAGAGAGAGAGGGTGAGAGAGAATCTAAGCTAGCCTAAGTGCGATGAGCATCCGTTCCTTAATCATCCGTACACATCTTGGACCTCATGCACGACTACCACTGGGATTACCAAGCATAGATCCTAGGTACACTACTGGGTTATTAAGTAGTCACACTTAAATGCTTGTGATCAAGTTGTACTCATTCCGTGTTTAACAGGAGTTTAGGGTGAAGAGATATTAACTAAGAAAGTAGCAAATAACAATTAAATAAATAATTAAGCTAAGTGGATGCTACAATGATGAAGTAATCTCGATCTTTATTTCCAGTCATGTGCGTGTCCAAGTACATCACACTTGAATAAGGATGCTGTACAATTACAATCACCACACTACAAGCATGCACTGGGTGGAAAAGGGTTATGAGAAGAACTACTTAAAACTAACACTTAAAAGAAATTCCAAAAACTAAGAACTAACTACTAGATCTGTCTACCTCTTATTTATAGATGAGGAGACAGGCTGTTATATTGCGGCCAACAAAAATGATAACTCATCATACCCCCACGACTGACTGAAAACTCGTCCTTGAGTTATAGTGAGAAAAAGCTCCGTTGATTACACAGTGGATAGGTATGAGATTATTGAATGGTGAGAATGGGTTCATGATGTAGTGTGAATCAGAACAAAAATTAGACACAACACAAAGAATATGAAAGAAAATCCTATAGCTACAAAATTGATGGAACTCATGTAGTTCCTAGTGGCAGTGGCTCTTGCATGGGTGCCTTTCACTTGTCTTGTGCTCTAGGTCTTGGGACTTGATGGCGTTGAAGTATGGCCTGGAGTTTCTCCTCTTCGGTTCAAGGATCCTGTGTCGTCCATGATAATGTTCTGATGTTTGATGGAGTCGGCACCTCCCATGGATAGGGTAGTTGTAGAAACATTTGATTTTCCTTGACATACCAAGCCGTAAACACTCGTCGTTCCTCCTCGTAGGCTCTGGCTTTATCTTTGTATTCTTAAAAATTTGCAAGCCATCGAGCCAAGTTTGTTGCGACACCCTTTTGTCCCTGGTAGCTTACTTTAACCACCTCAAGTTCAAAATTTGCAATCTCCAATTTTTGCAATATCTTCTTGCGTTTTGCATATTCTATTTCATATTTAATGTAGGTGGTAGCTACCTATTGCTCGAGCTTTGTTCTCGGGTGCCCTAATATTAACATGGCAAGGTTGGCATACCACAGGTTTGCCAACTCCATGTATTCTATAAGATCCTATATTTGCAGGTCACAGTTCTTAACTTCCGCCTGGTGGGTAAATGCATATGTGTCCAGTATGGCCTGCCAGTCAGTGTGTTGAGCACTGATAGCATTGATGTGAACCTTGGCCATATGGATCTCCTTCTCAATGATTTGTTTGTACATTCCCACCTAGTCCTAGAAGTGCTCCTTTAGGTTTTCATGTTGTTTAGCCTCGTTCTGCCATGCACTTATTTCAATAGTCGCCTTCTGGTGGATGGCGTGTACCTCCTCCATTGAGAGAGTTCGATTCTCCCTGGCTAAATGGTTCATGTCTTGGTTGACCTGAATGAGTTGTTCTCGTAACTACTAAAAATGTTCTTTGAGAACATTCTTTTGCTTTTCCATAGAGGTTACCCGAAGGTTTTCAGCAATAAGCTGCTTTTTTTCCTCTTGTAAGGCCTTGAGTGCCTTGGTATGAGCATAAGTTTGCGCTTTCAATACAGAGGCATCCCAAATAGCCTTCTCTTTTTCTTCTGCCACCTTCTTGTTCTCCGTTAGTAGTTTCTCTAGTTGCTCAGTTTTGAAAGCATCCAGCTGGTCTGTAGGAACCAATTACGAAGGATCCCACTATGCTGCTTGTAGGGCCATGAGCCTTTCTTGTAATTTTTGCACCTCTGCTTCAGCGCGCTTAGCCCTCATCTCTGTCAAGACCAGCTTCCCCTTGGTGGAAATGAGGTTTGATTGAATGGCCGTAACATCCTAAGGGATGTCAACCAGGGACGTCATTACCTGCCCCATTTTTAGCAATTGATCAAGTACATCCTCATGTTCCGCAGGAGTCATTGAGGTTCCGGCTAGAGTTTGAGCATCCCGTGCTCCTGTAAGATCTACTGGTGGTACAATAGGTACATTGAATAATTCTTTAATGTGGTTTGCGACCACTTTTGTGGCTCTTGCTGCATCTTGGTGCTGCATGACCACCATTGTGGCCCCTTCACCAGTTTCTAATTGCACTTGAAAAGATGCAGCGTTCCCCGAGATCTGTTGTGACCAAGTGCTTTCCCCTTCTCTTGTATGGATGGACACTTCACCCCTTACATAATCCAAAGAAATCATGGGCTGCATGGCATCGTCGATGACGGAAAAGAGGTTTGCATCATCATGACTTCCCCAATTGACTGTCTTAATGATGGCCCTAAGATGGGTCATCGACGGTCTGTAATCTTGTGGTGGCGGTGGTTGATCTTGGTCCGTGTTGGGCCCTGCTTCTTGTTGTTGGCTGGGTCCTGCAAGTTGAGTTGCAGTTGGCCCTGCCATCTATTCTTTTTCTTGTTCCGGTCCCAGCATCTTACCAGTGATTTTCCTTGCAGCTGGTGGCTTTAGCAATTTAACATATGAAGCATTTTGGGCTTTTCGGAGGACATCGTTAGTGTATCCTATGATACCAGCACGTTGGCACAGCTTTTTGATAAGGCAAGGAAAGGGTAACACCATCTTCCCTATCTTCTATTCTTCAAACTACCTTAGGATCTCTGGAAAGTATAGATGAGGTAGGTTAACATTAACCTTTCCCATCAATACTACACATCCCCTTGCTACATATGTTGAAATTCTTTTTAAGCCCTTCGTGGGGAAGAGGTGATAAGTTCCTATTTTGAAATAGATCCTCTCTTCCGTCGTCAACTCTCCAAACGTCTTATCCTTGCCATATTCCCTTTCCAACCAAACTCATCGTGTGTTAGGGTCTAAACGAGTAGACAACTAAGCAACCTTTGGCCCTGTATTCAAAAGGTTTAATACTTCCAAAATGGCCTAAATAGAGAAATTGACTGTCACACCACAAATGTTAACCATGGTTCCTTGTTCCCTGTTGTGCCAAAATTGGTACGTTTCCCCTAGGTACTAGGCACCGCTTTCAGAGAGGATAGGCCATAAGGGAGACCCTTTGAGGTGGTCCCTAACAGCCTTAGAAGCAAACTCTGCGAATGGTTCAAAATTTAATTCCATAATCACCGTAGTGAATGTGGACCTTTCATGGATAGCCTAAACACAATCCTGGGATAACGTGAGGTGTTTCCCCTATTCAAGCGCTACAACAGCTCCTCCTTCTACTTGCCTTGATTGTACAGTAGTAGGGTCTTCTTGGTGAATGCTAAATGATTGTTCCTCCTGCTCTGCATGTTGTCTGGTAGGAACTTGTCCTTCACCTCTCCTAGGTCGTTTGCTCCCACCTTGAGCAGGACCTTCCTGTTGTCCATGTTTCGGGGCCATCTGCAATCCCATGGGGCCAATCATTAGTAAGGTTGTTTCCAAAGTTAAGTTATACCTTACTGCTTGCCTTAATGAATTTATTTTATCATCGTGTGATGTTTCTTGAAAGATTATAATAATGAGTCCTTTTTACTTAGGTGGTTTCCAAATTAGTTTCCTGGTATAACTAAGGGGATGAAATTATTTTTGGCACATTTATCCTTAATGTTATAACTAATTACCCTTGATAATGTACTTTGGGTGATGACAAATTCCAAAAAAGTTATGCACTATTTGGCGTGTGTCCCTCCCCCATGACTAAGCTGAACATTCTAGATTCAAGTAGGTTCAGACAGAATGAAAATCAGAGGACCAACGAGCAAGATATAGGTATAAAAGTAAGGGATGCACAATTGCCAGTCGTAAAGAAAAATTTGAACAACTCCCCCATGTGAATAGTTGAAAGTGATGGCAAGTGGTGCGGGGGGAGGGGGGGGGGGGTCATGTATATATAGGTTTCATGTGACGCGATATCGCAGCCTATCAATAATTAAGGCACACACAATATACCAAATTTTAAAGATTTTTCTGAAATGAATGATGGAAACTAAGGACATGTGGATAAGTGTTAAAGGGTTCCAGGGTAATTTAACTAGTTTTGAAGGCACGAATAATTATGTGTGGGTGGAATTGATCAATAAGGCCTCAGGTGGTAAGGGAGAGAAAAAGACTATGTGATGGTTCATAGGAACGTTGGAATTTGGAGGGATAGTAATAGGGGAAAGAATATCATGGAAAATATGCTGAGGGTAATAGATGGTGCATGTGAGATGTGTTATGAGTGAAAATTACAAAAAATTACGCAAGTGGGTCCTCCCCAAAACAGGTTCCAACCTATAATGCCCCTGCATAACCACACTTAAAAGTGTCCGTGGGCACTAGAAGGGTTAACTGTAATCCACACTGGTTCCATAAAACACTCAGATGTAAGTATCACTAGAATGAGGTAAGAATTCTCCGCTACACAAGACACGAGCTATAATTACATGAATAGTGAGATGAGACGGACTATAGAAGGGATTGTAGAGATTGGGACATAAGGTAACTGGCCCAGGGCACAGTGAATCTTGCATGTAAAGCATGATTAATGTGTCATTAACCCATCGTTCCAAGATCAGGACCAAGTCCATTCCTCTAATCAATGACACCACATTATTTCATTCCATGATGAGCGACTATGAGAGTACCATAACAACAAGGTGCACGATCACTTGGCATTTTGTTCGAGGAGTGATTTTTGCTTTGTGGCACTTCCTTTATTATTTTGTTTTTTTTCGATTGCTGAATCCAGGGAAGCCACCAACCTTCATGCATGGGTGCATGTCTTTCTAGTGGGACCCCCTAGAATAGCATTGGATTTTTGAATGCCTTTTGATTACTGTTACTCCCATTTTTTGTTAGATCTACAAGGAATATGTACAACCATGTTGCATGATAACTCCCACAGACGTCACCAAAGAGAATCCACAAGTCCCCTTGATGTCACACCCTAATCATTCCCTCTTGATCCATCCTTCTTAATTCTGGGTACAACAACACAAAATTAATTTTTAGTTTTAAGAATGTCAAGAATATCACTGTACCCTCGAACAGAACCTCTTATTTGTAGAATGGATGAGTGGGTGTAATGGGCTCACTATCCAAATAATTGATCACTCGAGACTTGATAACATAGAACACACCTCAACCAACAAGCCACATGAGTGTTTTATTCATAGACAATATTACTTAGATAAAAAGATAAAAAGACAAAAAGATAAAACAAAAAATTGAAAATTGAAAAGTGAAAAACTAGAAGACAAAATTTGTAAAAATTAAAGGAAATAAAAAATATTTATTAACTCTGCTTGTTATTAGAATAGGGGATATCCCCCATAACTAAACGGTCAAGCATGGTGAGGATTAATAAATGAAAGATGAGGATCCTTGCATGTTGGAAATATTGAAACTTGGTCATACTTATCCCATTGGGGTTCACACACCTAATTATAGTAAGCGTAGTGGGGCAATTTATAAGATGTGGTTCCCAGGTAAGGAGTTGACCCACTATGCTACTTGAGACCATAAGATGGTATGCAAGGATCAGGATGTTGCTCTCCATGGCTGTATTCATTGGGCTGTATGGTTGTTGGAGTGTTAGTTGGTGGCCTTGATGAAGTCACACGAGGCGCTAGGTTCGAAGAGAAGGATGCACCATAGTGTTGGACTTGTGCTGAGTTGGCGAATGCAGTGGCCTTGGAACTGTGTTGTCCCTTCCTATGGTCATGTCTAAAGAAGGGACGCCTTTGATGTTAAGGAGGTCTTTCATTGCTATTGGAAATAGTAGCACAAGTAAAATTCATGGGTTGTTGCTATGGTGCAGATACTTCAAGAACAGTTGGTGGCGATGTAGAAGGAGGGAAAGGATGAGAACGTTGAAAATTAGGAGAAGTGTATGGTACATAAGGTGGTGGTTGTGTTAAGAACATGGGCTGGTAGTATTGAGGAGAATGGTAATGCAGCAAGATAGAGTATGTTGATCCAGTTGGGGAAATAGGATGTTGAACTAGATAAGCATTTAGATTTGGATGATACGAAGGGTGTCTCCAGTTTAGGGGTGGCTTCCCCCATGACTGGGATTGTTGCCACTGTGATCAAACACAGTATCTTTGTACAAACTTTGGGTGTAACATGCTTCCCCAATGCTCATATAAATATAACAAGATTGGGCATTGGCCCTTGGGGTGATTGTACAGGAAAATGTTTCATTCATATGTATGATTGGCAATTGAGCTCTTATTTTCTTCATCCCTTCTTTCCAATTGTCTAATGATATTTTTTCTTGCTTCTTGGGTTGTCAAAACTCTATCTCTAATAATATCGATATATTCTCCACACTTTTTATGCGTCCATTCCAACATCTTATTAATCTTTGCCTTGACTTCCTCTAATGATTATTGTACTGGCAAAGATGGTTCTTCCTCCTTGAGATAGGTTAATTTCTCCTTTTTTTGATTATGGACCTCTGTTAAGTTGAGATTTTGATCTTGTTGATGTTTTTCAACGCTCTCCCATCTAGCCATTTCTCCTTCTTCTTTCACTACCTACTTAATAAGCTCTTGGAATTGATGGGTTTGTAGTTCGTATAGTTGACCTTGGGCATACATCCCTACGGTCTCTCTTGTTTCATCACGAATCCCATCAATGATAGGGTACATTAGCCTTTCTTCGGAGAACTCATGGCCTGGACAACTATTTAATAGTGCATAATATCTTTCTAAGGCCATGTCCAAGGGTTCATGTTGTGCTTGTTTCCACTCTTGGATTTGTTTCCTCAAAGCCAACACTCTTGCGTAGGTTTGATATCTTTTGTTAAAGAGTTCTACCATTGTTGGCCAATGTCGTATTGAATTTGGTTTTAACGAGCTATACCATACTTTTGCTTGGCCAACGAGTGTCAGAGGAAAGAGCTTAAGTTTTTGCCAACTGTTATCAATGTTGTTCCATGTATAGGCATTGTACAAGGCTTGTAAATGTTGTTGTGGATCTAAGCCATAGCCTCCTAAAAAATTGAGAAAGTTGTTTAAATTGAGCCTGGGTAGGCGGCTCTCTTTACGATGCCTACGGGAGATTTGAATAGCCTCTTGTATTTGCGTTAGGATTGTAGTGGCCAGTAGGGGTTCATCGTCATCTAGTAAGTTATGCTATCATGCATTGGGGCAATGTTACCTTCATTTATATTTATAAGAAATCCCCACCTTAGATTCTGTACTCTAATCTTCATTTTCATATAATTCGTTGGTTCTCTAATGAACTGCCTCACTAGATGTGGCATTATCATAGTCTTGTGGGAGAGGCATGATTGTGAAACTGTGTGTGAATTTGTATGTAACTTTTTGTGATTATTTCTTCTTAAAAGATATATCGTTAATTCCTATATAGCTACCTTGTATGATATAACTAATCTAGGTAACTAGCACCATCCCCAGCAACGACGCCAATGATGAGTGGCGAGGTACCCCTACACTCAACCATATGAATACAAGTGTTTCACGCACGATCCGGTCAAACTCCATAGATGGACTAGTTGTGGTATCTAGACAGTTATTCTTAGATCACAGTTCACTGTCTTTTGATTTGGACTAGTGTTAACTTTGTCATGTATGGTTTAGTCCAAAGTCAGGTGTATGATGTGTTCCTATACTAATGCTACTCCTGGGTAATGATGGGAAATAATATTAGCTAAGCTAAGAGAGAGAGGATGAGAGAGAATCTAAGCTAGCCTAAGTGCGATGAGCATCCGTTCCTTAATTATCTATACACATCTTGGACCTCATGCATGACTACCACTGGGATTACCAAGGATAGATCCTAGGTATGCTACTGAGTTACCAAGTAGTCACACTTAAATGCTCGTGATCAAGTCGTACTCATTCCATGTTTAACAAGAGTTTAGGGTGAAGAGATATTAACTAAGAAAGCAGTAAATAACAATTAAATAAAATAATTAAGCTAAGTGGATGCTGCAATGATGAAGTAATCTCAATCTTTATTGTCGGTCATGTGCATGTCCAAGTACGTTACACTCGAATAAGAATGCCGTACAATTACAATCACCACACTGCAAGCATGCACTGGGAGGAAAAGGGTTAAGAGAAGAACTACTTAAAACTAACACTTAAAAGAAATTCCAAAAACTAAGAACTAACTACTAGATCTGTCTACCTCTTATTTATAGATGAGGAGACAGGTTGCGATATCGTGTACGCGATATCATGTATGCAATATCGCGGCTAACAAAAATGATGACTCATCAATTCCCAACCCTAAAATTTTGGCCTTTTTTTTGTTCAAATAATAAATTAATAATTTAATAATTTAATATTATTTTAATACACATATAACGAGAAACTTTAAACATTAATATCTACCAAATCATAAGTCTAATCGAGATGAAATTTATACTAATGGAATTGTCTTGATGAGTATTACGCATTGGACATAGTTTTAGGGTTCAAAAATGAAGTTGATTTTTTAGGAATTAAAAGGAACAAACTAGCCTATTTTGTTGAATTGACATTTCTAGGGTGACATATGATAACTTGGAATCTTCTAGATTACTTGGATAGTGAATTTCAACAAAACAAGATTAATTCAAGTCATGGTTACTAACTTTCTGGAAGGAAATTTAACAATGAACATGATCAATTAATAATTATAGTATTAAGATGGGTAAGAGTTACTTGGACTGGTGTATCATTGTCTTACCAACATCTCTTGCAATTGATGAATCTTGATGAGTCATGATCAAATATTTGTTGATTAATGATATCTATGTAAGAATTTTGTTGGTGGGATCTATGACCTTTTTAGATATCTGATCCATTATTCATGAAATCAATGGAATGGTATCTCCTAGCTTACATCGCAGACATATGGTGCATTTGGTAATGATCAATGGCTTTCCCTATGTTGTGGCTTCAAGATTAATCATCAAGTTCATGTTGTAGTCAGCCCATGGTTTTGAATGGCCCTTGGTTTGTGTTTTGCTCTAATACCAATTGTGACATCCCATCCTCGGATGTCATGGCAAATGTCAAATATAAGATATATTAGACATTATGTGTACAAAGAAAATATACCAAATGTGAAATATATGTGATATTCGACATTATGTATAAAGGAAATAATAGGAAAAGTGTAGAAATACAAAGAAAAGAATGCTTTATTGATATGGAATAGCATATCCAACTTATGCTCAGAGAGTGTTCCTTGGGGTTTTCTTCCTTTGGTATCTATCCCTTAGAAGTAATCCAGCACTGCCACCACGGTTAGGCCTATAACTCAGCCAGAAGGAATGGCTAGTCCACTTCCTATCCCGCTTCACCCAGTTTCCCATGATTTGCCTGTACTGGCTCCACCATTCCATGCTGGCACGACCTCTAACCCTAGGTATAAATGTCTTAGGTCAAACCCCCAAAGGTTACCTCAAGAGACACATCTGTTATTACAACATGGCCTTTTGAGTCTTGTTAAGATGACAATAACACTTATTATGAAGAGACACCATCTTCATTAGGCAACAACATCATTTGGGAATGGGGATGTGACATTAAGCCTCAAATTTACCCTAAGTTTGGAGTTTGCCTCATCTCTTCCTAGAATTTTTACAGGAGTTGAACATAACTTTGTTTTTATAGAATCTTCAATGCATATTAATAATGTTTGAGAATTGGATTTGTGAATCTGGTAAGATTTTTTAACTTTATATAACTCATCATCTTCCTTCTCATTAAGGATGATTATCTATGGTGCTTTCTTTCCTTTCTATTTCGCATATCTTGCTACCATAATAGCATCCCTTTTTGCTTAAGTCTTTGTTGGTTGATATGGCCTAGTTATGTTATTGGTAACTTGGTACCCTTCTTGCACATGGTCAAGATTTGATCTTAGGAGGAGAACTTGAAGCATTGATGGTGCTAAACATTTTGGTGGCAAGACAATGTTGCCCTATAAGTCTCTCCATTTGAATTGTTTATCCTAATAGAAAATAAATATTAAATTAGGATAATAAGAATCAATATGAGCATATGATATTCTTATTTGCATTGATGCACTTAAATCTTCTTCATTATAATCTATGTCATTATTTTCATTAAGATTAATAGCAAGTAGAGATTTCACTTTGGATATGAAAGCCACTTTAATTTGGTTAACGCTTGTGTGTGTATTTTGAAAAGTTATTCTAAGTATGAAAGATAGGCTTGGCAAAACTTAATACAATGAACTATGTAAAATAAAATAATTAGCAAACATTGACACATCCTCGACAATGATGCCAATGATGAGCAGTAGAGAATTCCAAGATTCAACCATACAAGTCACAAGTGTTCATGCATGATCAAATCGTAACTTGTAGATAGACAATGTAAGTATAGTAGTGAGTTAACAGTAAGTTCATGATCATTATCTTCCCACTTAGAGTTAGCAAGATGCAAAACATATGGTTTAACTCTTATTGAGGTATATGATAAAATGATGTTAGTTAGCTTTAATATTGTCAAGTGTGAGCATAGTAAAAAATGGTTATAAATTCTATTAACTAAGGACAATGAAAATGTAAAGCTATTCTAGCCTAATAGCGATAAGTATTTGTTCCTCATTTTCTATACATGTCCTAGGCAAATGTAATTGTTACTAGGATTGCCAAGTAAATTTACTATTGAGAAAATCAAGAAAAGTTACTATTAGGCTACCAAAAAATTACATTTTATGCTTGAAACTAGTAGTACTCATTCAACCTTACTAATGAACATTATAGTAAATGACTTAGGAAATGTAAATAACATAGTAAAACTAAACAACATGGAAAAGTAAATCTATTCTATGGGAGATGCTACAATGATAAAGAACAATCTTGATCTTTATTTTCATTCATGAATTGTGTCCAAGTATAATCTACTCAAATAAAGATATTGTACAACTGTAATTTACCACATTGCGGGCATTCACAACTAACTTTAACTTCAAGAAAACAAACTGCAAAAATTTCACTAAGTATTGGGCAAAACTTATTTTTGATGTCACAATGGGCTTGTATTTATGGACATGATCATGACCCACTACATCATATCTACAACAATGTATGTTGAGCTACGATATTGCATCTACAATATTGTAGTCCTATACTTAAAAATTTTTTATCAACATGCTTTCTTACATTCTCTTGTGCTTAAAAGAAACAACATCCTCATAGGTCGATGTTCATTCTTGCACAATTGAAAATGTGGTAACTTTATTCTTTGATCATGTGCTTATATATTTTGGGATGCTTGCAAACATTATATAAGATATATAGAAGAATTCTTGATGGGAAATTGCTAGTGGAGGGTAATGGCATGCTAAGTGAATCAACAAGAAGGCAAGGCAAGACATGCATAGGCAAAATCTTAGTCAATCTAAAAGATGTTGCAATGGTGAATCTAGACAAACCTATTGAACTTGCAACAAATCCATAGTAAGTCAAAATTGACAAACTAGGTGTTAGGATCACTAATTGTTAAGGTATAGTCCATCTTAAAGTTTTTCCTTCATTTCTTGACATTCACATCATCACATAAATATGAGGATGACAAGATAGACAAAGCCACAAAGGGAAGGTTAAAAAAGAAAGTGAAGATTCTTGTCTCTTCTCAATAAAGGTTATGAAAAGTTTAAGAGATAAGGAGTTAAAGAAATGGTACTAAAATTTTCATTAGAAGATTAAAAAAGAGTTTTACCCGATCTCTATGGAAAGGAAAAAGTAAGAAGAGGAGTGCAAGGAGAAAAGTAAGAATCAAGGAGCAAAAGATTATGAAAATTCAACATCCCATGTGAATGTACATACATTTACTATCTTAACTAATTTTTTTAAAAAATACTTTAAAGATGAAAAGTACAACTTCTTGCTTAAAAATCTCTAGATTTATGCAAATTACAACTTCCTTTACAAGTATGAATGTGATTCCTATCTTCATTCTTTCTTACTTATTTCATTTATTCTGTTGTTGGCTTGGTGGAACTAATTTTGCCCCTCCAATTTTCTATCCTATGAATGTAAATAGCAGTTGAGTAACATGGGGGTAACAATTGGAGCTAAGGAACAAAATCATAGGTACATAAGCTTAAAAAGGTAAAGATGGACATTCAATTACTGCTCCAAGTTGAAATTGTAGATGATCAACATTATGAAATTGCACAAAAAATCTTGAAAGTTGGTAGCTATTCGTAGTGTACAAGGATCATGACCTATTTTAAAGCCATTCAATAATTTTACTTATAATGGTCCCAGTTATTAATTATAATATAAATGTTAAGTTCAACTAATTCAATAACCATTACTTGATGTATTTTCAGTTATTTATTATGTGATGGATACCAGGTTTAAATGTAAGTGCTTTTTTTCTTTTTAGGATTCATATATAAAATTAACATTAAAAAAAATAATGGTATAAGATTTTTTTGGGGGGTGTTGGAACTCCAAATACTTGAAACATAGGTACACCCCAATATTTATTAAAGTTTATAATTGAGTGCTACCTTGTAGAATCAAATCTGTCCTGAGGTTACCAAGCCAATACCCGTACCACTAAGTTAACACCTCATTGTTGATATAAGATTTTTTTTGGTATGGTAGACCTTGATGGTATAAGATTTTGCTAGTATTTTATGTTTTTAGGAAATAATATTTGAAAGTAATGGTAAGAATTTCCTACCCTTTTTAGGATAGGGATAGAGAAAAGGAACATTTGAGTACAACTTTATCCATTGACCATTTCTAGACTTTGCTTGAGAGGGGTTTTGAAACCCAAAATAAGTGAAACATAAGTACGCCCTAAGATTTATAAAAGTTTATAACTAAATGTCACCTACTAGAATTGAACTTTTGACCTAGGCAAACTAAGCTAAGACTTGTACCACTAGGATAACACCTTGGTATTTTAGACCTCACTTGAAAGAATTAGCATTAAAAGTAAATATAATGATCCTTATTAAAAGGCAGAAGTTCATATAGTAAATATAATGTAACACGAGAAGTTTGCTCTTCTATTACGCTTCTTATTTTACAGAGAACATAACATAGATATTTTTTTAAAGGGAGAAAATGGATAAATAAATAAGTCATATAGTTCCATAAATAAGCGTGTGAAACCAACGGAACCAATGAAAGGGGATTGTTTTGAAAAGAAAATAAATAAATTTTTAAATCATAGCAATGCCTATCTTCTCTCAAATATCAGGAAGAAATTGCCTCCATTATCCCCGTACAATAGAAGAAAGAAATATTCTACTACAAATTGCTTTTAATAAAAGTAAATTGAAAACACATGGTGTTGTTGGAATGGAATCGAGAGATGCGGAGGCAATTGCAGGGGAGAAAGTGTAACAGTGGTGCGGCCATGACCGTTGTGAGGAATTGGATAGTCATCGCACCATTCATGATTCTGCAGACCATGCCAAGGCCAATACACTCACTCGCAGGTACAAGAGCTGTTCCAGGTATCGTCTTTTGCCCAATTTTCGCTTCTCACATTCTACATGCCTGCATCGTCCAGCGCCACGTACACTGCTGTTCACGATTTTGGATATACCTGCACAAACCCACCCACAATAACATTCATGTTTACATTCAATCATACTTTACAGCAGCAGCTGCATATATATAGATAGCCATTATATATTTACCCACAAAATTTTCATTCTCATTTGTCCTGCTTGCATGAATGGTGATTGTCAAGATTTCCGATGAATGAAAGCAGTTTTTGCCAAGATTGGGATGAAGGAATATTTGGTTGTTCGTTCCTTACTATTTTTGTATTTGACTGCGATGCCCGAAACCTTTTTCTGCTTACCCATAACCACTTTCAGGTCAGGATTCAGATTCGGCCCTTAAAAAACAGAAGGATCAAAATTAGCTCAATGCACTTACGAAGTTTGCAAGCAATTCTGGTCAAAATCGTGAGGAATTGTCATTGGGTTGTTCCCATGGGGAAGCTTTTTGAAAAGTATGCAATCCACAAATCCATATGAATTAGAGACGAAAGCAGGGTCGACATTAAAATCCATGCACCAGATTTAATCCTTGAAAATTCCTAGGCAAGAAATCGGTGTGGAATACAATCTCCATGAATGCTCTGAAATCTGCTGCCATGACAGAGATCTTTAGGTACCCACTTCCCCCTGTTGGTCCATCACAGATGGAGCCCAAAGAGAAGACTCCTTGTACTTTGAAGTAGTCTGCTAACTTTACGGGTGTATCAGGATCATTGAACGAGACCTCATTCAGTACATATCTATGTTTTCCTCCTATCATGGGGCTAGAGCTTGCTAATTTGATGGTTCTTGATGGCATGACCTTGTCATAGTGATAGGATCCTTGTGGGTTTGAGGTCCACTTGCTGTGAGATTCCATCTGCAGTAGCATCAAAATTTATGAAATGGAACAACAAATCTTTGATGGTTCTTGATGGCATGACCTTGTCATAGTGATAGGATCCTTGTGGGTTTGAGGTCCACTTGCTGTGAGATTCCATCTGCAGTAGCATCAAAATTTATGAAATGGAACAACAAATCTTATGCATCTTATATTAAAACATATTTATAGAACTAGGAAACACAAAATATACACAAATAGGAAACACAAAATATACACAAACATGATTGAAATCAGATCATAGATCTTAGATCGAGTCCTAAAAATTAGGGGGATTCCTCTGCAATGCAATATAGTATCATAGTAGAAGTTCTGTGTAGGAATAAAAATCATTGAATCTAGACATTATGATGAACTAATAAGAAGCTATGATGAATGTGAAAGCTTTTGTCCCTGCAGAAATAGAAATTGCAAAGTTGGATAGATGATGATTGAACATCTACAATAATAATAATAATAAATGCATGTACACTGTGAATTATAAAGGATACCATGCTTTGCGCTAGTGTAAGAGTGGTGGTATAATACATAATTCTGAAACTTGTGTGAATCGACAAATTGAAGAGGACTTTAGTAAGCATAAGCAAAGATGTTTAGTTTTAGTTTCCATATATATATATATATATATATATATATATATAAGAATATATATAAGATAAACCTGAATAAAAAATTGAAATGCCTGGATAGATTGATAAGGATTATTCAAATGGTTGGCTTCATGTTCTAGAAACTGTCCTAGGCCATTAGTTCAAAATCTCAAAATCTTGATTGTGGCATCATTTAGGGCTTTTAGGATACCTGATTATCTTGTAGATATGTGCAAGGGGGCAGTTGACCAATGGCTTAATTAGTAGTAGGCTATAAATTAATATCTGGGTTGACAGACCAACAAATTACACATTAAACTTAGGGATGATATTGTCGAGATTTTGTAAGAACTGCCACTAAAACTATTATGACATAAAGATTGAAGAAGAGCACCTGATGGTCTTAGCCTGGTTCAGTGACCACTTGATCTCATTGGTTGGCCCAAGAGGCAGAGGCCTCGAAACAAAGCTATGAGAGTTGCTGTAATGAAGGACAACAATTCTTGTGAGAATTGGTTGTGGAAACAAGTTGATGCTACAATGTAAAAGTCTATGGGAGGCTGATTCGTTGTTACAAGAACAGAGAATGACTGTCCTAAGCGTATGTCCAGAGAATCATATATATTCTGTACTGTATTGGATCCCTCCACTTCCACTAACTTCATTTTGTGCCCAACAATTCTGAAGTTAAAGCTGTTCTCCAAACCCACATTGGAGGTTTGGAATCTTTATGTTTTTTTTGTTACCAAATGTATGGTCTGAAATCATCGACGAGAGGCTGGAATGAATAGGCGCTAAGAGATCTATGGACGAAATAGTAGGACCTTGCCTTCGCCTGAGGGCCTGTTGGAAAAAAACAACGAAGGCAGAGTGCCTTGGATGGTTTGCACGTAGATCAAACAAGGAATTCTCCAAGTGTATGCAATTGTGATGGCGCTGGGTTATGTGTAAACAAATGCAAATGGTGAAAATAGAATGCAAACAAGTGTAACAGGCGTAATGAATGTAAACGGTAAATGGTGAAAACAAAGTAAACGATGCAAACTGTGTGAAAACTGAAAACTGGCTGGCAAAAATGTAAAAAATCTGTATTACAAATGATTACAATGTGCATTGGTCAAATGTAGTTGCGGATTACTGCCAATCAGACGTTAGCCCCGATGGATGTGAATCGATGCTGGGGAATACAGGTTTTTGGTTGCAGGTTCTACAGCATGACCAAGATTGCCCTTGCTCAGCGTAACCAAGTCTGATGCCCAACGTATGAAATGTTGCCTGGAATGTTTAGCGTACAAAGTGTACAAGATGCTTTGTGATCAAATTTGCCAACCTTGATCTCGTGGAAAATCGGGGTATTTATACGGTTTTGATGCATGGGATGCAGATCTGTGTGAAGATCCATGGCTGTCGGGTGCGGGAAATGCGAATCAGGTGACGTGTGTGATTGTTTTGACCGAAATGCACAGAAATTGTTACAATGTACAGTGCAATGTCCAAGATCTCTTATGCTGGCACGCATAATGCCCAGCGTAAGAACTTGAAACACTGAAAATGTAAAAAATGCAACAAATGTTAATGTACAAGCGTGGACCTGGGTGTCTGGCCTCCAGATCTACAGTTCTGTGCTATTTTTGGGCTGCCAAAGCCTCCAGCATGCGTGGATCTGGCTCTGATGTGTGCAGCCTATTCTGGCGTCCAGTGTCTAGCGTATGAAAGTGTTTATGCTGGGTTTACGCTGCTGGAAGCATGCCAGCGTAATTAACAACGTATGACCTAAAAACAGTGCATTTTGAACCCATTTTCAACCTATGAGACCTATTTTCAGAATGGATCTGCATGCCATGGGTCATGAGGGTTCTATGAGCCAAATTTGGGCTGATTTTGATGTCGTTTTGGCCCTGTTTTGGTTGATTATGCTGGGCATTACGCTGTGTAGCGTATGAAACTGTAACCCCTAGCATAACCAAGTGTTTCTGCCCTATTTTGAGCTCATTTTTGTACGATGATCCCTATTTGATGTTTCTTGATTGCTGCCTACTCTCCAAGGTGACCTTGATGCAAAGTTTGACTCCGTTTGACTGCCATTTTGGGCCTGTTTGGGTTTGTTACGCTGTTCATACGCTATGCAACATATGGAATTGTAACCCCAGCGTATGAAACTAAAAATAACACATTTGAAGCCCAAAACTGAAGTTTTTGAAGCCTATGAACATGTACAAATGCTGCCTGTTCCTGGGAGATGCTTAGATGTTGAAGATGATGCCTGAAAATGCTCGTTTTATCCCATTTTTGCTTGGTTACGCTGTTCATACGCTGTGCAGCGTATGAAACTGTAACCCTAGCGTATGAAACTGAAAATGGCCCAAAAAAGGTGATTTTTGAGCTCAAATTTCATGGTTTTGGATGTTGGGAGTTGCTAGGGACTCCGGTGATGCTCGAGGAGGGTCCAGGTGCCCAAAATCGACCTGTTTGGACTCGATTCTAGGGCTACAAAAATTGGTTACGCTAGCCTTATGCTGTGCAGCGTAAGCATAGTGTACTTAGCCAAAATTGCACCTTTGACCTTGAAACTAATGATTCTTAACACCGAGACTTGTCGTCGTGATCTGTGGGCCCTAGGGGGACCTTGCTTGCTCCATGGTGGGCTATTTGAAGCCACTTTAGAGGCTTTGAAGTTGTCTGGAAGTGTTGCTGAAATTTTTGTGGTGTTTTCATTGGCCCCTCTTTGTTGACACCTGGAGGAATCACCCGAGAGGCATCGACAAAGAAGTACAAAACACCACGATCAACTTGGCATCCAGCGCTATTTTTTGGTCGTGGCTGGATGTCATCGCATCGTGTTTAGGAGTACATGTAGGTTGTGACCGGGGTTGATCAAGGGTTGACTGCGGGAGAGGGATGCCAGAGAGGGATGCTCTCTTGTGAACAAGTCATGTTGGTCCCTATCGATAGCCAGTATCTAGCAGACTTGGAACCAAGGAATGGGAAGTGCATTCTTTGGAGAAATAGGACTCTTGTGCTGTGTTTAAGGGAACCTGTTGTAAATAACCAAAGTCACGCGGTGAGGAAGTGCGTCCCTTGGAGAAACGAGACCCTTGTGCCATGTTTAAGGGAACCCGTTGTCAACTACTAAAGCCACGTGGTGAGATGCAACATGATTATTTAAGACATGAGTATTTCCTTTAAGATAGCTGCCTTCCCGCCTAGGGCGTGTATGGGAAGTGCCAATGGTCTTGTTGTAGATTTTTTTTGCTCTTTGATTTTTTCTTTGTTTTTTGATCTTTTCATTTCTCTCTTTTTTTTTCTTTTTTTTTTGAAAGAACTGATTTGTACTCGTGCTTGTCATCATGTGCTGTGCATTGTTTTGTGTTACCATTGCTTAGAGAGTTACAGTGAGCAACAATGCATCGAGAGTTTAGGGGATGAATGGTATGTAACTAAGGGAAGGAGGATAGGGGATGCATCGGAAGTAAGAAATGTACTTGTGAACAGTTTGATTGACCCGGTTGTGGGCATCAGGAACAATGTGGTACCTTGTCATCGTGTTGAAGTGCATCTGTGTGCGAACACCTCAGAGTGTCATCCTACAAACACAACTCCAAGAAGACAAGAAAACCATAAGTGATGTTAGCTTAAACACTTTAGACCTGAATGTAGTTGGTGCAATGGAGCCACCGTGTGGAGCTTCAGGCAAGCAAAATGTTGAACAACATCAGTTTCGTGCAGTAGGTTTTGATGAGCATAGGTAGTTGAATGTAGCAGTAGATCCATAGGCCAGTGATGATGTTGCCAGTTTATAGTCTTAGCTGACTGTCATGGATTAGTTTTACGTCATAACTCGTTGGACGTTGCCAGTTTATCATCGTAGCGGACGATGCTGTGCTAGTTTATAGTCTTGGCGGACTGTGAAGAGGCAAGCTAGTTTATAGTCTTAGCAGACTCTGGAAGATGAGTGTGGCAGTTTAATGTCATGCTGGACGAGTGCTAGTTTATTGTCATTTCGGAAAAAGCTCAGTGGTGTCAGTTTATCATCATAACGCCAAGACGTTCTGTGATATCAGTTTACCGTCATGATGCTAGGACGATGTGTGGATGCATGCACATACATCTAGGTGATCTTGCAAAAGAAGAAACTAGAGAACACAATGTCAAGTAGTAACTGCTGAAAACAGAACCTAAATGCACAAGCAAAATAGAAAACAATGCAAAAAGCAGTAGTCTAGGGCCTTTTTGGGTCGTGTGTGGTAGTTTAAAGTCGTACTAGGCTGTGTGTTAGTTTAAGGCATTTTCGGGCCACAAGCTAGTTTAAGGCCTTTTCGGGCCGCATGTAAACGGTAAGTTAGTATAATGCAAATGAAGGTGACGTATGCACAACGAACAAAGGTGAAGAGTGGGTGGGGATGAGATGTGTTTTTGGCCGCAGGGGAGCCTTGATTGTCTGGTTGTTTCCTAGCTGGGCATGGTCTAGGAGGTGTGCTAGGTTTTGGTTGCTTTGGGAGGCTTTCAGTTTTTACCACTCGTTCGGGCATTTTAGCTCTAGGTGTTGCGTTTGTTGCCGTGGGTGTTCCATTAGGAGACTCTTCTTTCAAGACTTGTGACATGTCTATGTTGTGTATGGCTTGAAAGGGAGTTTTATCACCATGTATGATGACTTGTCCACCTTCGCATGGAAGGCAAATTTCTTGATGTATCGGTGAGGAAACGGCCTATTGTTGGGCTAGCCAAGGTCTGCCAAGAATCATGTTAAAACTTGGCATCTCTTCTATGACAGTGAACTCCGTGTTGGTGGGGAATTGTTCTCTTGCCACAAAGGCTAATTTGATTGTGCCCTTAACTGTGAGACGTGATCTGTTGAAGGATTTTAAACACGTGGTTTTCGTTGGCATGATCTCATCTACCATGCCTAGTTTGTCGATGATGAAGTATAAAGCTACGTTTGTTGCCGCACCATCATCAACGTGCACTCTACAAATGGTACATTGCCCAACACGTACGCTAATTGACAATGGAGCTGTTGTGACCTCCCCTCGTTCGGGGTTGACTTTAAATGCATCATCGTGGAAGGCTAAGGTGTTTGAACCCAATCCTTGTGGTGTGTGTTGCGAAATCATTGCACAGATGGATTTCTCGTTTGTAGGGATGTCCTTCGTAACAGGAATGAATGCTAACATTTGAGCCAAGGCTTCGCGGTGAGTGGCTGAAGTCATGACCAGGTCGTACAAGCTCATCGTTGTCTTCTTCTATTTGAGCATTTGTTTTACCTGGGCTAGTGTAGCTACGAAGTCTGTGTTGTTGGTCGTTGTGTTGGCTTTGGCTTCCTTCGTGTGGGTTGAGGGATGGGCCTCTTGTGTAGAGGGCTTGGGCTTTGTTTGCTTGAGATTAGGGGCAGGGGCCCCAACGTTCGATTGTTGCTTGCTTGGTGTGGCCTTTGTTTTGGCTGTGGATGGTGTTCGTTGTTCGTTTGTCCTCTTTTGCTGCCATTTGGTAGGCTTACCCGTGTTGTTGGCAAGGTTGACTCTTGAGGGAGAAGAGGTTGAGACGTTGCCTATGGTTGGGCTCTGGGTAGGTGAGGGGCCATCGTGTGGTGGCACCTTTATGACAAATGGTAGTTTGGGAGGAGTCGTTGGTGTTTGACTAGCTTGTTGTGGCACCTTGATGACGAAAGGTTTCTTTGCGGTTGTGGTCGGTGCATCATGCCAGTTTAACATCTTAGTGGACGATTGCGCTGGTACTTTGACCGTGAAAGGTTTTGCAGGTGCTCGAGGTGGCACCTGGATGACAATGGAAGGCCTCTTGCTTGTGGAGGTGGAGGGGATCATTGCCTTGCTTAGAGGCATACGGATTACGAAAGGTTGCCGCACAGGTTTGGGCTTGCTTCCTATGCTAATGGAGTTTATGACATAGGAGGCATCATCTATGCTAGGTTGACTCAGGGTGTTGATGTTGAGTTGGCCCCGTTCTATCATTATTTGAAGATCATCTTGTAAGGCACGACAGTTGTTGGTATTATGACCAGACATCTAGTGGTAGTGACAAAATTGATCTAACTTGAAGTGTCGTGGGACCGAGGGCTCATTTGGCACTACTAAGGTGGGGTTCCTTAGTAGCTTACAGTACCTGTCGTGTCTTCGGAGGGCATTCTCCGCTACTTGTTTGTATTGGATTTGCCTGATTTTGAGGAGTTTCTCTAGTATTTCAGAGGGTCGCATGGGTAGCGGCGTATACTTAGAGCGATCCTTGCACTGAAAGTTGGGCCTTGGGGTGGTCCCTGTCATTGCAGGCGGGTTGGTACTGGTGTTTGTTGTTTTTGTGCTTGAGGCTATAGTTTCGGTTGTTGTCTGTTGTTTGGCAACATGTTAGTTCTTATAAGCCACATAGGCAGGATCATTGCTTGTTTGTGCAGCTTGTTCAATGTTCTTGATCTGCGTGAAAGCTTGGCTCAATGTTTGAGCACTTAGGTAGTACAGTTTGGACTTAACGAAGTCATTCATGGCTCCCTTTAGAATCGTGAGCAAACACATTTCAAGGATGGGCTCATGAAGTTCGTTAAGGACTGTGCTCCATTGTTAAATGAACTTCTACACAGGCTCTAGTGGCACTTGTTTCACCTGTATTAGAGTGTATAGTGTGGCCTCAAGCTTGAGGTTGTACTTAAACCGAGTGACGAACTAATGTAACAGATCCTCCAGAGAGGATATGGAGTTACGCAGTAGGGGTCGGTACCAGTCTAAGGCACTATCTGTTAGGGACATGGCGAACATGCGCGGGATTGTGTGGGGCCAAGCTTGAAGCAATAAAGTTTCTGATCGAAATATGACTAAGTGAGCGTTCAGATCTCCCTTCCCGTTGTACTTGGTTAACTGGGGTAGTGTGATTCCCTTGGGTAAAGCTAACGGTGGCACTGAAGAGTTAATTGGATCATCGTGGTAGAAGTCCAGTACTTTAACTGCTTCAATGTTGGCAGTTTTGAGGTGCTTTACCTCGTTAGCTAACGCTTGCATCCATTGTTTTGCTTCTACCCACTCTTGAGTGGTAGGCAAATTAGTTGGTTGGGGATTTTGTTGGGTTGTCATTTGTTGCTGTGGAGCAATGTTCAGAGTTGTGGTTGCGGGGTGCGGCACGTTAAAGTGAGTGGGTTGTTGAACAAGGGGTATGGTTCCTTGCCTAGCCACAAACTGTGAAGTGATACCCTGGATGTGCGGAGCTAAAGTGATGAAAGGGGCTCCATGTATTTGCACGTGTGGTATGTACTGGGTGGAGATGGGTGTGGGTAATCTCTGTTGGGATACTGGTGCTTGTGTGCTCATTAACACTTGGTGAGTGGCCGTCTGTCCTATGCGAGGGTGGAATGATGGGTTCACGTAGGCATAGGGACTGAGGGTGTGGTTTGAATCCTCAGGTTCAGATTATACCTCGAAGTCATCTACATCATGTTGGTTTTGGGGTTCCTCAGTGGGTTACCGTGTGTTTTGGCTCCTTGCCAGAAGGAGTTGAGAGATGAGTTGGTCATGAGGCTTAGAAAGGGGGATGATGTCATATACAGAGGAGATGAATTCATGACCTCCCATGTATATGCGCTTGAAGTTTCGTTTTGCCTCCTATTTTGTGGTGTCAAGGGAAAGGTTGGCCTGAATCTTCACATAGATAAAGTTGTATTGTTCCTGTGTGAGGATTATGAAGGTGTGTGTGTTAGAGTTTTGAGATGACTCCATGGTGATGTGTGACGGGGCAATGTACGAGCTGGCTAACAAGTGCTGAGTGTGTTTCGGGCTAAGTGTGCAGCGTATGGTTAGGGCTAAGTGTGCAGCATGACCAGTGTGCAACGTGTCAAGTCTGTGAGGTATGCAGCGTGTGCAATGTGTAGCATGCGCAAAACTACAACATGTGAAATCTACAGCGTGTGAAGTTTAAGTTTTCAAAAAATTTCTAAGTGTCTAGCGTAAGAACCTGGCAGCATGTGAAAAAAATTTCTAAGTGTAAAACTGACAACGTATGAACTGCAGCGTAAGAAGTCAGGGGCAGCGTTGGAGTGCTGTGGACAATGTTTGAGGCTAAGGCACAACGTGTGTACACCAGGGAGAAGGTTCTGGACAGATTTTGCAGTGTGTGCCAACAGAGGGCAGCGTGTGCAGTTGTGGACAAGGTCTAGACATTATGTGTAGCATGTGCCAGCAAAGGGTAGTGTATGCAATCCAAGAACAGAGTCTAGATGAAGCCAATGAGCAGGGGGCAGTGTCTGAAGGCTGATGTGAGCGTGTGTACGTTGGAGTGCAACATGTGAAAGCTGTGCTTAGCATATGGACACTGTGGGGAGTTGTTTTGTCAAAGTTCAATGTGTGGACGCTATTAATAGCTGTATGCCAGATCTAGGACACTGTGAACAGGAAAACCGAATGCAAACAGAAGGGCCCTCCTTCTAGTGCCAATTTACTGTACGGTCCAAAATCGTCGGCGAGAGGGTGGAATGAACGGGCGTTGAGAGATCTACGGATGAAACAGTAAGACCTTGCCTTCGCTCGAGGGCCTGCTAGAAACAAACAACGAAGGTAGAGTGCCTTGGATGGTCTGCACGCAGATCAAACAAGGACTTCCCCAAGTGTATGCAATTGCGATGGCGCTGGGTTATGTGTAAACAAATGCAAATGGTGAAAATAGAATGCAAACAAGCGTAATAGGCATAACGAATGTAAACGGTAAATGGTGAAAACAAAGTAAACGATGCAAATTGTGTGAAAATTGAAAACTAGCTGGCAAAAATGTAAACAATGTGTATTACAAATGATTACAATGTGCACCGGTCAAACGTAGTTGCAGATTATCGCTAGTCAGACGTTAGCCCCGATGGATGTGAATCAATGCTGGGGAATACAGGTTTCTGGTTGCAGGTTTTACAACGTGACGAAGATTGCCCTTGCTCAACGTAACCAAGTCTGATGCCCAGCATATGAAATGTTTCCTGGAATGTTTAGAGTACAAAGTGTACAGGATGCTTTGTGATCAAATTTTCCAACCTTGATCTCGTGGAAAATCGGGGTATTTATAAGGTTTTGATGCGTGGGATGCGGATCTGTGTGAAGATCCATGGCTGTTAGGTGTGGGAAATGCGGATCAGGTGACATGTGTGATTGTTTTCATCAGAATGCACAGAAATTGTTAAAATGTACAGTGCAGTGTCCAAGATCTCTTATGTTGGCATGCGTAATGCCCAACGTAAGAACTTGAAACACTGAAAATGTCAAAAATGCAACAAATGTTAATGTACAAGCATGGACCTAGGTGTCTGGCCTCCGAATTTGCAGTTTTGTGCTATTTTTGGGCTGCCAAAGCCTCCAGCATGCATGGATTTGGCGCTGATGTGTGTGCAGCCTATTTTGGCGTCAACGTCTAGCATCCAGTGTCCAGCTATGAAAGTGTTTACGCTGCTGGAAGCATGCCAGCTTAACTAACAGCGTATGACCTGAAAATAGTGCATTTTGAACCTATTTTTGACCTATGAGACCTATTTTTAGAGTGGATCTACATGCCATGGGTCATGAGGGTTCTGTGTGCCAAATTTGGGTTGATTTGGATGATGTTTTGGCCCTGTTTGGTTGATTACGTTGGGCATTACGCTATGCAGCGTATGAAACTCTAACCCTGAGTGTAACCAAGTGTTTTTGCCCTATTTTGAGCTCATTTTTGTACGATGATGCCTATTTGATGTTGCCTGACTACTGCTTGCTCTCCAGTGTGGCTTAGATGCAAAGTTTGACTCCTTTTGGCTACTATTTTGGGCCTGTTTGGGTTTGTTACACTGTTCATACGCTGTGCAACGTATGGAATTGTAACCCCAACGTATGAAACTGAAAATGACACATTTGAAGTCCAAAACTGAAGTTTTTGAAGCTTATGAACATGTACGAATGCTGCTTGTCCTTGGGGGATGCTTAGATGTCGAAGATGCTACCTGAAAATGTCTGTTTTGTCCCATTTTTGCTTGGTTACGCTGTTCATACGCTGTGCAGCGTATGAAACTGTAACCCTAGCGTATGAAACTGAAAATGGCCCAAAAAAGGTGATTTTTGAGCTCAAATTTCATGGTTTTGGATGCTAGGAGTTGCTGGGGACTCTGGTGATGCTTGAGGAGGGTCCAGGTGCCCAAAATCGGCTTGTTTGGACTCAATTCTGGGGCTACAAAAATTGGTTACATTGGCCTTACGCTGTGCAGCGTAAGCACAGTGTACTTAGCTAAAATTGCACCTTTTGCCCTTGAAACTAATGATTCTTGACATTGAGACTTGCCGTCGTGATCTGTGGGCCCCAAGGGGACCTTGCTTACTCCATGGTGGGCTCTCTGAAATTGCTTCAGAGGCTTTGAAGTTGTTTTGAAGTGTTGCTGAAATTTTTGTGGTGTTTTCATTGGCCCCTCTTTGTTGACACATGGAGGTATCTACCCGAGAGACATTTGAAAACACCACAAAATTTTGACCTAGCATTTTCAGACAAGATTCAAGCTAAGTCATGCAGCTACCCAAGCATGAATACAACATGACCAAACTTGGAGGCCTCCAAAATAGCGCCCGATGATTCACGATTCAAAAGGCAAGGTTCCCTCGGGGCCCATAGATGGCTGCATCAACTTCTGGCATCCAGAATCAAAATTTTTGGGCTCAAAATGCTTGGTTTTGGCTAAGTACACTTTGGTTACATTTTCTTACATTGCACAGCGTAAGGATCAGCGTCACCAACTTTTGGAGCCACGAAACTGAGTCAAAATAGGCTAAAATCGGGCAGAAGGACCCCCATGACCTCCACCAAGGTCCCTAGCAGCTGCTAGCCTCTAAAAAATAAAAATTTGGGTCTCAATTGTGCTATTTTGACTTGGTCACACTGGGGTTACTTTTTAGATGCTGCACAGCATAAGGGTCAACGTCATCAACTTTTGGAGCCCCAAAACTAAGCAAAAATAGGCTGAAATCAAGCACAAGGACCCCCCATGACCTTCAACAAGGTCCCTAGCAGCTCCCAGCCTCAAATGTGCCATTTTGACATGGTGACACTGGGGTTATTTTTTAGATGCTGCACAGCGTAAGGGTCAACGTCGCCAACTTTTGGAGCCCCAAAACTGAGCCAAAACGGGCCGAAATCGAGCACAAGGACCCCCCATGACCTCCACCAAGGTCCCCAGAAGCTCCTAGCCTCCAGAAAATCAAAATTTGGGTCTCAAATATGCCATGTTGACTTGGTGATGCTGGGGTTACTTTTAAGACGTTGCACAACCTAAAGGTCAGTGTCACCAACTTTTGGAGCCCCGAAACTAAGCCAAAAAGGCCAAAATCGAGCACAAGGACCCCCCATGACCTTCACCAAGGTCCCCAGCAGCTCCTAGCCTCTAGAAAAGGAAAATTTTGGCCTCAAATATGGCATTTTGACTTGGTGATGCTAGGGTTACTTTTTAGACGTTGCACAGCGTAAGGATGTCATCAACCAAAACAGGGCCAAAACGACATCCAAATTAGTCCAAATTTGGCACACAGAACCCTCATGACCCATGGCATGTAGATCCACTCTAAAAATGGGCCTCATAGGTTAAAAATGGGTTCAAAATGCACTGTTTTTAGGTCATATGCTGTTAGTCACGTTGACATGCTTCCAGCAGTGTAAACAGTTTCATACGCTGGACGCTGGACGCTTGGCACTAGACGCTAACGTCAGGACACACTGCAGACATGCTAGAGCCAAATCCACACATGTTGGAGGCCTTGGTGGAGCAAAAATAGCACAGATCTACAAATTCGGAGGCCAGACATCGAGATCCACTCTTGTACTTTAACATTCTTTGTACATTTTGCATTTTTCAGTGTATCAAGATCTTACGCTGTGGATTACACACGTCAGCGTAAGAGATCTTGGTCATGCTGCATGCTGTACATTATAACATTTCATGCATTTGGTCAACACACGCACCTGTCACCCGATCTGAAGTTTTCTCACTCTACAGCCACTGATCTTCTCCCAGATTCGAATCTCGTGCCTAAAATCCTATAAATCTCCTATTTTTCCAGTAGATGAGGGTTCAAAAAATTTGGACCTCATAGACTTAGGAAATCTGGGCATCAATCTCATACACTGGGCTTCATACAGACTTGGAGGCCATACACCTACAATCCAAAACCTACATCTTCCCAACATCTATTCTCATCCATCGGGGCTAAACATCCGCCTTGCGACCACTCAGCAACTACGTTCTGACCAGTCACATTCTAATTGTTTATTAATACAAACAGTTTGCATTATTGCCCAGATTCATGCAGTTTACATTATTGTTCTTGTTCATATTTTTTCATGTTTTCATTATCTATTATTTAAACAGTTTACATTTGTTTTTGTTCATTTACATTCAGTTTTGCATTTGTTTACGTATAACCCAACACATCGCAATTGCGTACGTTTGGGGAAGTCCTTATTTGATCTGCGTGTGGACCATTCAAGGCACTCTACCTTCGTTGATTTCTAGCTTGCCCTCAGGTGAAGGTAGGATCTTACTGTTTCATCCATAGATCTCTCGGTATCCGTTCATTCTAGCCTCTCATCGACGATTTCGGGCGGTACAGTAAAATGGCACTAGAATTAGGGCTGAACTTGTTTTCTGTTTAATCAAAACATTGATCACGTTACCTATTCAAACATTGCCCAAACCAAGTGCTGAAACCACGCTGCTATAGTGCTAATGCTGCTACAGTGCTGACGCTGCTACAGTGCTTATGCTGCTACAGTGCTCATGCTACTATAGTACTGCTACAATGTTTTTTCAAGAAAAACACACAAAACGCATCCGTTTCAAAGCCCAATTCACCATAATTTGCACCTAGATAAATTTTCAGTGTTCACATGCTGGACACTTAGACAAATTTTTAGTGTTCACACACTAGACACTTAGATAAATTTTCAGTGTTCACACACTGGACACTTAGACAAATTTTCAGTGTTCACACATTGGACACTTAGACAAATTTTCAGTGTTCATGTGCTGGACACTTAGACAAATTTTCAGTATTTGTATGCTGCTAGCTTGACATGTTGGACACTTAGAAGAATTTTATACTTAGCTTTCCACATGCTGCAGTTAGTCATGCTGCAGACTTGTTGCCTCGTTGACTTGTCCGTATGCTACCCAGTTACACATCACCATGGAGTCTTCCCAAATCTCCAACTCACATGCCCACATAATCCTCACACAAGAATAGTACAACTACATTTGTGTGAAGATTCAGACCAACCTTTCCATTGACCACACAGAGAAGAAAGCGAAAAAAAACTTTGAGCGCATATACATGGGGGGTCATGAATTCACTTCCTCTGTATATGACATCATCCCCCTTTCTAAGCCCTAGCACTGACTCATCTCCCAACTCCTTATGGCAAAGAGCCAAAACTCACGGTGACCCACTAAGGAGCCCCAAAACCAAGACGAGGAAGATGACTCCGCAGCACAATTTGAACATGAGGATTCGTATTACACCCTCACTCCCCATGCCTACGTGAACCCATAATTCCACCCTCGCGTGGGATAGATGACCCCTCACCAAGTGTCAATGAGCACACAAGCATCGGTATCCCGACAGAGATTACCCACATCCATCTCCACCTAGTACATACCACACATGCAAACACATGGAGCCCCTTTCATCACTTCAGCTCCGCACATCCAGCGTATGACTTCACAGTTTGTGGCTGGGAAAGGAACCATACCCCTTGTTCAACAACCCACTCACTTCAACGTGCCACACCCCGCAACCACAACTCTGAACGTTGCTCCACAACAACAAATGATAACCCAACAATCTCCCCAGCCAACTAATCTACCTACCGCTCAAGAGTGGGCAGAAGCAAAACAATGGATGCAAGCATTAGCTGACGAGGTAAAGCAGCTCAAAACTGCCAACACTGAAGCAGTTAAAGTACTGGACTTCTACCACGATGATCCAATTAACTCTTCAGTGCCACCGTTAGCTTTACCCAAGGGAACCACACTACCCCAGTTAAACCAAGTATAATGGGAAGGGAGATCTGAATGCTCACTTAGTCACGTTTCGATCAGAAACTCTATTGCTTCAATCTTGGTCCCACCCAATCCTACGCGTGTTCTCCATGTCCCTAACAGACAATGCCCTTAGACTGGTACCGAGCCCTATCATGTAACTCCATATCCTCTCTTGAGGATCTATTACACTAGTTCGTTACCAGGTTTAAGTACAACCTGAAGCCCGAAGCAATACTAGACACTCTAATACAGGTGAAACAAGTACCACTTGAGCCTGTGCAGATGTTCATCCAATGATGGAGTGCAACCCTTAACGAACTTCATGAGACCATCCCTGAAACGTATTTGCTTACAATTCTGAAGGGAGCCGTGAATGACTTCATTAAGTCAAAACTGTACTACCTAAGCGCTCAAATGTTGAGCCAAGCCTTCACGTAGATCAAGAACATTGAACAAGCTACACAAACCAGCAATGATCCCACCTATGTGGCTTACAAGAACCAACACGTTGCCAAACAAAAGACAACAATGGAAACTATAGCTGCAAGTACAAAAACAACAAACACCAGTACCAACCCGCCTTCAATGACAGGGGCCACCCAAGGCCCAAATTTCAGTGCAAGAATCGCTTTAAGTATATGCTACTACCCACGTGACCCTCTGAACTACTAGAGAAACTATTCAAAATTAGGAAAATCCAATATAAACAAGTGACGGAGAATGCCTGCCCAAGACATGACAAGTACTACGAGCTACTAAGGAACCCCACCTTAGTAGCACCAAATGAGCCCTCGGTCCCATGGCACTTCAAGTTAGATTAATTCTGTTACTACCACCAGATGTCTGGTCATAATACCGACAATTTTCATGCCTTACAGGATGATCTACAAGCAATGATAGAACGGGGCCAACTGAACGTCAACACCCTGAACCAACCCAACACAGACGATGCCTCCTATGTCATAAACACCATTAGCATAGGAAGCAAACCAAAACCTGTGCGGCAACCTTTCTTGATCCATGTTCCTCTTAGCAAGGCAACGATCCCCTCCACCTCCACGAACAAGAGGCCTCCCATTGTCATCCAAGTGCCACCTTGAGCACCTACAAAACCTTTCATGGACAATGTACCATTGCAATTGTCTGCTAAGACGTTAAAATGGCATGATGCACTGACCACAACTGCAAAGAAACCTTTCATCATCAAGGTGCCACAACAAGCTAGTCAAAAATTAACAACTCCTCCCAAACTACCATATGTCATAAAGGTGCCACCACGCGATGGCCCCTCACCTACCCAGAGCCCAACCATAGGCAATGTCTCAACCTCTTCTCCCTCAAGAGTCAACATTGCCAACAACACGGGTAAGCCTACCAAATGGTAGCAAAAGAGGACAAAAGAACAACGAACAACATCCACATCCAAAACAAAAGCCACACCAAGAAAGCAACAATCGAACGCTGGGGTCCCTGCCCCTAATCTCAAGCAAACCAAGCCCAAGCCCTCTATGCAAGAGGCCCATCCCTTAACCCACATGAAGGAAGCCAAAGCCAACACAATGACCAATAACACAGACTTCGTAGCTACACTAGCCTAGGTAAAACAAATGCTTAAACAGAAGAACACAACGATGAGCTTGTACGACCTGGTCATGACTTCAGCTGCTCACCGCGAAGCCTTGGTTCAAATGTTAGCATCCATTCCTGTTACGAAGGACATCCCCGAAAATGAGGAATCCATTCATGCAACTTTTTTACAACACACACCACAAGGATTGGGTTCAAACACCTTAGCCTTCTGTGATGATGTACTTAAAGTCAACCCTGAACGAGGGGAGATTACAAAAGCTCCATTGTCGATTAGTGTATGTGTTGAGCAATGTACCATTCGCAGAGTGCACGTTGATGACAGTGCAGCAACAAACGTAGCTTTATACTCCGTCATCGACAAACTAGGCATGGCAGACGAGATCATGCCAACAAAAGCTATGTGTTTAAAATCCTTCAACGGATCATGTGTCATAGTTAAGGGCACAATCAACTTAGCCTTTGTGGCAAGAGAATAATTCCCCACCAGCACAAAGTTCACTGTCATAGAAGAGATGCCAAGTTTCAACATGATTCTTGGCAAACCTTGGCTAGCCCAATAATGGGCCGTTTCCTCACTGATACATCAAGAAATCTACCTTCCATACGAAGGTGGAAAAGTCATCATACATGGCGATAACACTCCCTTTGAAGCCATCCACAACATAGACATGTCATAAGTATTGAAAGAAAAGTCTCTTAATGGAACACCCACGGCAACAAACACAACACCTAGAGCTAAAACACCTGAACGAGTGGTAAAAACTGAAAGCCTCCCAAAGCTACCAAAACCTAGCATGCCTCCTAGACCATGTCCCAAAGCGGTAGCACTGTAGCAGTGTTAGCACTATAGCAGTGTGAACACTATAGCAGCGTGGTTTCAACACTTGGTTTGGGTAGTGTTTGAATAGGTAACATGATCAGTGTTTTGATTAAACAGAAAACAAGTTTGGCCCTCCTTCTAGCGCCATTTTACTTTACCGTTCGAAATTGTCGGTGAGAGGCCGGGATGAACGGACACCGAGAGATCTACGGATGAAATAGTAAGATCCTACCTTCGCCTAAGGGCAAGATGGAAATTAACAAAGGGAAAGTGCCTTGAATGGTCCACACGCGGTTCAAACGAGGACTTCCCCAAACATATGCAATTGCTATGCATTGGGTTATATGTAAACAAATGCAAAACTGAACGTAAACGAATGTAAACTGTTTAAATAATAGATAATGAAAACATGAAAAAATATGAACAGGAACAATAATGTAAACAACATGAATCTAGGTAATAATGCAAACTTTTTGTATTAATAAACAATTAGAATGTGCACAGGTTAGAACATAGTTACGAAGTGGTCGCAAGGTGGACGTTTAGCCCCGATGGATGAGAATAGATGCTGGGAAGATGCATGTGTATGTCGTCCAAGTCTATATGAAGTCCAACGTATGAGATTGATGCCTAGATTTCCTAAGTCTGTGAGGTCCAAATTTTTCAAACCCTCATCTAGTGGAAAAATAGGAGATTTATAGGATTTTAGGCGCAAGATTCGGATCTGGGAGAAGATTAGTGGCTGCGGGGTGAGAAAACTTCGGATCGGGTGACAGGTGTGTGCGTTGACTAGATGTACAAAATGTTACAATGTACAGTGTGTAGCATGAACAATATCTCTTACGTTGACATGTGTAATCCACAGCGTAAGAGCTTGATACGCTGAAAAATGCAAAATGTACAAAGCATGTTAAAGTACAAGAGTGGATCTGGATGTTTGGCCTCCGAATTTGTAGATCTGTGCTATTTTTGCTTTACCAAGGCCTCCAGCATGCATGGATATGGCTCTGGCATGTCTATAGTGTGTCCTAGCATTAGCGTTTGCCATCTAGCATCCAGCGTCCAGCATATGAAAGTGTTTACGCTGGGTTTACACTGCTAGAAGCATGTCAGCGTGACTAACAGCCTATGACCTGAAAACAATGTATTTTGAACCCATTTTTGACCTTTGAGGCCCATTTTCAGAGTGGATTTATATGCCATGGGTCATGATGGTTCTGTGTGCCAAATTTGGGCTGATTTGGATGTCGTTTTGGCCCTGTTATGGTTGATGACGCTAACTCTTACGCTGTGTAGCGTCTGAAAAGTAACCCCAGCGTCACCAAGTCAAAATGGCACATTTGAGGCCCAAATTTTGATTTTTTGGAGGGTGGGAGCTACTAGGGACCTTTGTGGAGGTCATGGGGGGTCTTTGTGCTTGAGTTTGGCCTATTTTAGCTCCGTTTTGGGGCTCCAAAAGTTGGTGATGTTGACCCTTACGCTGTGCAGCGTCTGAAAAGTAACCCCAGTGTCACCAAGTTAAAATGGCATATTTGAGGTGAAAATTCTGATTTTCTAGAGTCTAGGAGCTATTGGGGACCTTGGTGGAGGTCATGGGGGGTCCTTGTTCTCGATTTCAACCTATTTTGGCTTAGTTTCAGGGTTCCAAAAGTTGGTGATGTTGACCCTTACGCTGTGCAACGTTTGAAAAATAACCCCAGCGTCACCAAGTCAAAATGGCACATTTGAGGCCCAAATTTTGATTTTCTAGAGGCTAGAAACTACTAGGGACCTTTGTGGAGGTTATGGGGGGTCCTTGTGCCTGATTTCAGCCTATTTTGACTCAATTTTTGGGCTCCAAAGGTTGGTGACGCTAATCCTTACGCTGTGCAGCGTAAGAAAATGTAACCAAAGTGTACTTAGCCAAAACCAAGCATTTTGAGCCCAAAACTTTTAATTCTGGATGCCAAAAGTTGATGCAGCCACCTATGGGCCTCAGGGGGACCTTGCCTTTTGAATTGTGAACCATCAGGGGCTATTTCAGAGGCCTCCAAGTTTGGTCATGCATTATTCATGCTTGGGTAGCTGCATGACTTAGCTTGAATCTTATCTGAAAGTGCTAGGCCAAAATTTTACGGTGTTTTCATTGGCCCCTCTTTGTTGACACTTGGAGAAATCTACCCAAGAGGTGTTGACAAAGAAGTACAAAACACCACAAGCAACTGGGTATCAAACATTGTTCTTTGGCACTTGGCTAGATGTCATTTCACCATGTTCAGAAGTACATGGGATTAGGAAATGAGGTTTTGAGATGTATAGGGAGAGGGTTTATAACTGTGAGATCAGGGATTAATGAAGGGATGGTTTTATTTAACTATGGGAAGAGGAATGCTCTTGTGTGAATAGATCATGTTGGTCATTGTCAATAGCCAGTATCTAGCGAACTTGGGATCAAGGCATGGGATGTGCGTCCTTTGGAGGAACGAGACTCTTGTATCCTACTTAAGAGAACTCATTGTCACAACCAAAGCCACGTGATGAGGGGGTGCATTCTTTGGAGAAATAGGACCCTTGTTGAGTGTCAAAGGGAACCCGTTGTCCAATAGCTAAAGCCACACAGTGGGATGCAACATGATTGTTTGAGACACGAGTGTTTTCTTCCAAGATAAGTACCTTCCTGCTTGGGGCTTGTATGAGAAGTGCTAAGGGTCTTGTGATGGATTTTTCTCTTTGATGTTTTTTATTTCTTTTTTGTTTTTGTTTTTGAACAGAGCTCTCTTTCAATGTTATACTCGTGCTCATGTACTCGTATCTGTTTCATGTGTTGTTTTGTGTGTTGGAATTGCCTGAAGAGTTACAGTGTGCAACCATGTGTTCGGAGTTTTGGGGTGACTGGGGTGTATCTGGGGAATGTAACTAAATAGGGTAGAGAGAACATGTTAGGGAATAAGGAATGTTTGGGGAATTGGGAATGTACTTGTGAACGGTTTGATTAACCTGGTTACATGCCTCAGGAACAAAGTGGTACCTCGTCGCCGTGATGAAGTGTATCTGTGTACGAACATCTCTAGGTATCATCCTACAAACATAACTCCAAGAAGATAAGAAAACCATGAGTATGGTGAGTTAGCTTAACACTTTAAACATGGGTGCAATCGATGGGATGGAGACATCGCGTGCAATCGCAGGCAAACAAAATCAAGCAGCAATAATGTTGTCAGAGTCCATGTGATGAATTCATGCAGCAAGTTGATGAAGACATGTCGTTTGATTACAACAATAGATTAGTAGGCCAGTGTAGAAGTTGCCAGTTTATTGTCTTGGTGGACTGTTGTAGATTAGTTTTACATCATAACCCATTGGACATTTCCAATTTAGTGTCATAGCAGACAATGCAATGCTAGTTTATAGTCGTGGCGGACTATGGAGAGGCAAGCTAGTTTATAGTCTTAGTGAACTCTGGAAGATGAGAATGTTGTAGTTTATTGTCATTCCTTACAATCTGTGGTATCAGTTTTAGGTCATGATGCCAAGACCATTCTGTGGTATCAGTTTATCATCATGATTCTAGGATGATTCTGTGGTATCAGTTTATCGTCATGATTCCAGGATGATCTGTGGTATCAGTTTATCATCATGATTCTAGGATGAAGGATGGATGCATGCACGTACATCTAGGTGATCCTACCAAAGAAGAAACTAGAGAACACAATGTCAAGTAGTAACTGCTAAAAACAGAACCTAAATGCATAATCAAAATATAAAACAATGTGAAAAGTGGTAGTTTAAGGCCTTTCTGGGCCATGTATTAGTTTAAGGCCTTTTCGGGCCACAGCCTAGTTTAAAGCCTTTTCGGGCCACATGTAAACGCATAAGCTAGTACAATGCAAATGAAGGTCATGTATGCACAACGAATAAAGGTGAAGAGTGGGTGAGGATCAGACGTGTTTTTGGCCACAGGGGAACCTTGATCATGTGGTTGTTTCCTAGCTGGACGTGGTCTAGGAGGTGTGCTAGGTTGCTCTGGGAGGCTTTCAGTTTTTACCACTCGTTTGGGCATTTTAGCTCTAGGTGTTGCATTTTTTGCCGTGGGTATTCCATCAAGAGATTCTTCTTTCAAGACTTGTGACATGTCTATGTTGTGGATGGCTTGAAATGGAGTGTTATTGCCATGTATGATGACTTGTCCACCTTCATACGGAAGGCGGATTTCTTGATGTATTGGTAAGGAAACGGCTCGTTGTTGGGCTAGCCAAGGTCTGCCAAGAATCATGTTGAAACTTGGCATCTCTTCTATGACAGTGAACTCTACGCTGGTAGGGAATTGTTCTCCTGCCACAAAGGCTAAGTTGATTGTGCCCTTAACTGTGACACATGATCCGTTGAAGGATTTTAAACACGTGGTTTTCGTTGGCATGATCTCGTTTGCCATGCCTAGTTTGTCGATGACGGAGTATAAAGCTACGTTTGTTGCCGCATCGTCATCAATGTGCACTTTGTGAATGGTACATTGCCTAACATGTACACTAATCGACAATGGAGCTGTTGTGACCTCCCCTCATTCGGGATTGACTTTAACTGCATCATCGTGGAAGGCTAAGGTGTTTGAACCCAATCCTTGTGGTGTGTGTTGTGAAATCGTTGCATGGATGGATTCCTTGTTTGCAGGAATGTCCTTCGTAATAGGAATGGATGCTAACGTTTGAGCCAAGGTTTCGCGGTGAGAGGCTGAAGTCATGACCAGGTCGTACAAGCTCATCGTTGTGTTCTTCTATTTGAACGTTTGTTTTACCTGGGCTAGTGCAACTATGAAGTCTGTGTTGTTGGTCATTGTGTTGGCTTTAGCTTCCTTCATGTGAGTTGAGGGATGGCCTCTTGCATAGAGGGCTTGGGCCTGGTTTGCTTGAGATTAGGGGCAGGGGCCCTAGCATTCGATTGTTGCTTGCTTGGTGTGGCCTTTGCTTCAGCTGTGGATGTTGTTTGTTTTTCATTTATCCTCTTCTACTGAAAAATAGTTGAACTTGAATCCTAAAGAAAATATTGCAATTCAAAAAAGAGAAGAAAAAGTTATGATTCCTATGCAAGATTTTTCTCAATTTAAAGCTTTACCAAGTCCATCTCATGTTAAGAAAGAGCAAGAGCATGAAAGAGTAGAATATGAAAAAGGACAATTAATGAGAGATATATCTAACAAAATAGTGAAGTTTGAAAAAGCCTTGGCAAGAGTTAATATCAAGGAAGAAAGGAAAAATAGAAAGCATAAACATCAAGACACTAAGTTAGTAGAAGATGAGGATGAAAGTGACCTTATTATGTCCAACTTTCTTGATATTGAATATGATAATGAGTTATCTAGCGTTCATTATGCAAGTAAATCTTCTAGCAATGGATCTAGCGATACTTCTTCTCTATCAAGTTCTTAAGAAGATATGTCTTCAAATTCAGAATGCAATAACAATGAGAAAAATGGATATAGTCTTTGATCTAAGGAAAGATTAACTACTTCTAGACCCCCAAATGTTATTACTAATCCATCTATTAAGAGAAAAGCTTTTGAGGCAAATAGAAGAGATAAGAATAAAGGTAAAGATAATCAAGTAGAGCAAAGCACTCCAAATCAGTCTTTTAATAAATGGATAAAGAAACCAAGCTTTATTGGTGATGGAGAGAGTATGATTTGATTGAAGACCTCAAACATGTCAAGGCCAATATTAGCTTTTATTAGTTGCTTCAAATAGGAGATCAGCAAAGAAAGGCTTTAGAATTCATTAAAGGTAAAAGGAGAGTTAGAGAATCAGAGTTAAACTATGTGTCTAATAATGATGAGAAGTTAAAGACCTCGTATGATAAGGAAGCTCCTCCTTTTCTTTTGACAATGAAATTAAAGAATAAATACTTACACAATTGTTTGATTGATTCTGGAGCTACATCTACTATAATGTCATTGTCTATATGTAAGAAACTTGGTTTGATTCCTGAAAAATCAAATAAAAAGATTGTTCAAGTGGATAAAAGTAGAGTGAATATTGTGGGTCAGTTACTAAATGTTCTATTGAAAATTGCTTCTGAACCCCACGTTAGAAGTAGAGTAACTATTCAAGTGGCAGATATACCAAATTCGCATAGTCTCTTATTGAGTAGAAGTTGATGCAAGAATTTCTCAGGTTACATATCAACAAATTATTCTCACATGTGGCTACCTTGGAAAGGAGAACCAAATCAGATATACATCTATAGTGAACATTTGATGATTGATAACATTACTTCAAATGGAAAAAGTAAAATGGTTGAAAAAGGAGGTGTTGAAAACAAAATTTGTACACTCCAAGAAAATTATAGTTTTGAAAAAGAACACTCAAAGAATGAGGATAAA
>MNCI01031842.1:0-110560 GCA_015680685.1 Gnetum montanum
TTTTCATGCTCTTATCTTAGTTCTTTTCTAGTCCTACAAGATTGATAGGGATATTTCTCACATTTTCCATTTTCCAAGGTTTTGACATACCAAAAGGTCAATAGGATGTTCCCTTTCGCCATCTTCTCAAGATTTGATTTCACTTGTGCATAGGGATCCTTTATCTCTTGCACAAAATCAATAGTAAGTTGAGCTTTACCATAAAATATTTTCAAGATATATACCATCTTAAAATAACAAAATAGTTTATCTGAAATGGACTTCTACCAATGACAACATTAAAATTATTATTATATGAAAATTTAGCATTCTTTTTCTTCTTGGTGTTTGGAAGGTTCTCACTCATCCTTCCTTCACCATCAAAATCACAATGTGGATTCCCTTCATGTTGTTTATTCATTTTACAATCAAGATAATCAATTTCATCACTATCAATGTTCAAATTCATATTAGTAATTATCTTTTAATAATGAATACTACTATAGCCATCTCTATCAAATCCAAAATTAGACACATTACGACTATTAGTGTTGGTTTTACTAATAATAACATCAAAAGTCACATTGCTTCCATCATTTACAACATAACTGATAACTTCATCACAATCACCACAATGATCATGATTTTCATCATTATGATGGAACAAACCATGACAAAGCTAAAGTGAAAAACTAGAATACAACACACTAGCTTCCACATGAGAGATATTACTACCATGAACCAGGTAAAGCTTACACATACCTCTTCATGGCTTTTTACATCCAACNTAAGGTTGGATGTAAAAAGCCATGAAGAGGTATGTGTAAGCTTTACCTGGTTCATGGTAGTAATATCTCTCATGTGGAAGCTAGTGTGTTGTATTCTAGTTTTTCACTTTAGCTTTGTCATGGTTTGTTCCATCATAATGATGAAAATCATGATCATTGTGGTGATTGTGATGAAGTTATCAGTTATGTTGTAAATGATGGAAGCAATGTGACTTTTGATGTTATTNTCCTCATTGCTAGTAATCCATTCAATTTCTCCTTGAACACCTTTGAAAATTTTTTCTTCAAGTCTAGCAAACCTATTGGAATTTCAACTTACACATCATCATTATAAAAAGAAATTGTTCCAACATCAAATTTTAAATCTATTTAATCATGTTCCTTAATGAATTCTCTCTCTCCTAGAAGAATTAAGAGTGGATTAAGTGAACTTTGTTACCTCACTTGTTGAGCTATCATGGGAATCAACTCATGGATTCCATAAGATCTTGCTACACTCCTTATATTTCTTGCTTTATCAAATTGAACACCATTGTCAAAATTTCAAGATCTACCAAGAATTATATCAACACAATCAATTGAAAGCACATCACATTTTACATCATCATGAAAACTCCCAAATTTAAATTTCAAAGTCCATTATTCCCTCATCTCTTTAGAGAAATATCTAGATAACCAGCATACTTTATATGGTCTAGGATGAGAATTACTTAGGAAACCTAACCTAGCAATTTTCCTAGAAGAAATAATATTTTTTTAGGCTCCACTATCAATCAACTTATGAATCCATTATTCAATAAGTAAATGACTAGCCCTAATATAAAATAACAATTTTCTATCAGGATGGTCTCCTCTATCCACATTTCTCATGAATGTATAAGAATTTAATTTAGAAAATTTTTTAATCTTTGGAGCTTTAGGATTGTATTTTTGAAGATCTTGGATTGATGTCTCCTCAATCTTCATGGTTTGCTCATCTTTTCTCTTGTCTACCTTGTAAAGTGAACATTTCCATTGTTTATATCCCCATTCTCTATACTTGAAGCATTGAATCTTGGATGTGTTGCTACCTTGATCCGTGCCTTCCTTGCCTTGATCCTTCTTAGCTTTACTCTTCTCATCATCCTTCTCTATCTTATTATCCTGGTTGCCATCTTTGTCTTTACATTTGAACTTGAATCTCTTATTTAATTTGGATCCTTTATTCTTCTCCTTGAAAATTTGTTTGCTCCTATTTCTAAATTCACTTAGTTTTATTCCTACCTTTAGTACAAAATTAGAAGTCACATCAAGAGTTTGTAGCTCATAAAAAGATAGCTCCTAGTAATATGCCATTTTAAGACCTTTTAAAGATATTGAAGCTTGTTCATCCTCCTTCCAATTCACTTTAGCTTGATGGAATAGATTACAAAATTTAGGATAGAATTTTTTGACATCCTTGTTATCTTACATTAGGAATTTTAACTTCATAATAGTCTCTTGTCTCTAAAGATACTATTTAAATTTCCTTTAAAATCTATATTTCATTAGATTCCAACCTTTAATGGATTGACCATTTTATCTTTCATAATCTTGGAACTCATTTTTCTACTGAGTAGAAGCCATATCTTCTAATATGAATTCAACTAGTGGTACCCTTAAGTGATTTGATACCTCTTACAACTCAAAGTATTTGTCAAGTGACTTTATCCAAATTAAGAAAGCATTGGTGTCATCTACTAGAGTATGTTCACTCTACAATTAAATCATCTTCAACACACTAAATTCAGATATTATGAAAAGATAAAATTATTTTCTAGAAAACAAGAAAACTAGTTATCTTCAATTAAATTATTCAAAGATTACAACAGGGTTCACACAACCAAAAAGCATCCAAAAACCTATCACACTCAAATAATATTGCAGAGCATGAGGCTCTACAATCATACAAGGTTTTTCTTAATGCAAGACACAACCAAGAGAAATCTCTTCCACAACCCAGGATTAAGATATCAAATCACATCTAAAATATGAGAGAATAGAATACATTGATCAACACACCACAAGTTAATCTTAGAACTTCAATCACCTATTACACTCATCCAATGTGCTCATCTAATCTCTTTTACTTAGTTCTCCTTGCATACAAGCTCTCCTCTTCTATCATGGATGAAGAAATACATAATTATAAAGATTCAAAACCCTAGGAAGCTTTCTATTTTCCTCCCTAGATGTTTCCCATATGGATTTGGAGTCTTTTGGATATTTTCTAATCAAAACACCAAATCAAATATTTTTGTCCTTACTAGCATAAGCATCTCTTGTTTCATGTAGACGTCTTCTATGAGACGTTTGTTCATAGGAGAGAGGTCTACTATTTTTGAAAGACATATTCTTTGGACTATAGATGTCTATAGTCTAGGAAAGACATATTTTGTGAAATTCCTACTCTTAGGAGAGACATTTGCTATTTTTTGTAGAAGTCTTCTTTGGACTTGAGACATCTCTACTTTAGGGGAGCTATCTTTGGAAAGGCATCTATCTTTATAGAAAGACATCTATCCTAGAGGTGTCAAAAATAAAAATGGTTTTTTTATGCTATATGCCTCCCAACAAGTCCCCATGGACCTTGGAACCTCCTAAACTCATCAAAATGAGCCAAAAACACCTCCAAACATGCTAAAAAAATCCAAGAATATTCATCAAAAAATTCAATACAAATATACACACAAAGATGGGACACATGCGTCTAGGTCTTCTCCAAGTATGAAAACCTACAAAATGAACTTGTATGAAAAGCATAAGGAAATCAAAAGAGGTGTTCCTACACCATCTACATAATTGAAATTCTTCAAATTAATGCACAAAAGTCTTGTAGCATTACAAAACATTCTAATAACTCTTATTTTATCATCCTTATCAAGCTTACCATGTGAAGAAGTAGAAGATGATGATGGAGCTCTTGGAATTCTTATATGATGAATAGGATTCACTCCCATTGGAATCCTTGGCTAGTGAGTTCCAATACTCCTATAGCTAGATTATCCTTTCTTATCACTCCCTCCACAAGACCATGAAACTTCTTCATCACCATCCAAACGTGAATGCTCATCATCTCTACATATTAGCATATGGATGGGACTGGCATTCCTATCTACCTTTGCACTCATTTAATCCAATCAAGAAACCATCAATTAGAAGGAAGACTTCATGCTCTTCATATCGTTTTTTAGGACTTGCACCTATTTCTTCTTAGGCAACATCTAAATTTGAAAAAAATTGCAGCCAAGACTAAGCAATAATTAACCTAAAGCTCTGATATCAATTATTAGCTAGAGTAGGTTCACTCCAATTCAAAATCATCTTCAATCCCAAAAAATCCAGATATTATAAAAAGACATATAATATTCTAGAAAATAGGAAAGCTAGCTATCTTTAATTATTAAAATAAATTATTATAGTAGGGTTCCATTACACATAAAATATCCAACAACCTCATACACTCAAATGATGTTGTAGAGCATGAGGCTCTATAACTACATAATTATGGTTCTTAATGAAATACATAATCAATGGAGAATCTCTCTCATAGCCTAAGATTGAGATCTCAACACACAAGTACACAAGAGACACTAGGCCAATAGATACACTATTGACTAAGAACTACATACACACTCATTCACTTTATGCATGTTCTTTCATAACTCTTCACTCACAGCTCATGCTCTTTCATAACATCTCATTGTTATCTTTATGATGATACAAACATAAAACACAACTCATATTTATTGACATAGCTAGAAAAATAGTCTAGAAAACCTTTCTCAAGCTTAACTTGAAGATTCCATGATGTTTTTAACTTCTTCCATCTTCTTCCAAATATTTTTAAATTTGGAATAGGTAATTTTAAAAGTTCTCCTTGTGGTATGAGTCTTCTCTAATGTCTTCAAAACATTTCCTATCAAAACACATCTTTCATGAGAGACATCTCCTAAGCTTGGGAGATGTCTCCTTCAAGAGTAAGATCCCTAGTTCAAGAGTAAGATGCCTCCTCTTGGCTAAGACATCTAAACAAAGACATTCTAATACCTGGAAGACATATATGCTAATTTAAAAAGAAGTCTCTAGCCTAATATGAGATATCTCCCATGAAGACTCAACTCTTGGCAACCACATCTTCTACATGTTCCATATGTCTCTTGTAAAGTCCTTGCTCCTAGACAAGACATCTCCTTGACCTCCAAGATATCTCTATAAAGCCTAAAACCTAAAAAAACTATAAGAAAGAAAGAGGTTAAGAAAATAAAAAGAGGTCTCCATGGACCATACATCTATTTTATTAAATCTAATGTGATGTAAGTAAAATTATCTCTTGCCTTCCCTATTAGACCACACATGTGTTCAAACCTTTTAGTTAACTAGTTGGAAAATATGCTTAAGATTTTGCTATAGGTCATTCTAATAGATATTCCATTTTCTCAATTTACATTCCCTAAAAATACCAACTATGATCTCATGAATCATGAAAAACTACTTTAGAGAATTTTTCATGCCTTAAGATATTCAAGCTATGAATGTATGTAATGAATTGGTATACGGATTTTACTTATAAAGGTAATAAATCATGTTTACATAATAACATCAAGTAAATTGTTTACATCTTCATCTTCAACTCATCCAAAATAATTTTTTTTACTCTTTCAATATCATTCATAAGATTAGTACTAAGGTTCCCAAAGAACACATTCGTACATAAAAGCAAAATAGATTATAGTCTAAAAATTTCTTTTTCTAACCTTTCAAAATCATAGTCCTAAATCCCTACACTTGTTTTTGAAAGCATATAAAGTCTCAGAACCTTCTATTATGTTTTTCTTTGATATATTTTCCCATATATAATTGTCTATATAAATGAGACTAGAATATTTAAAATAATATACTATTTGTACATTGGTACATCCAAAATGGAAGTTCTAGTAAGTATTTCATGTATCCCAAATCACTAATTTGATTTTATCTACATTCACTTGAAGAAAAAATGAACAATTATAATTTTAAAAAATTTTAGCATATTTTGCATATTTTCTATAATAGTGAAGATCAAAGCAACAACATCTATATATAAAAGAAGATTAACGACTTGGGATCCAATTTTCATAGCATGAATGGCTTTCCCATTGCGTATCCATTCTTGTATTTCATTAATAAAGATATTGATGAGATTTGAAGAAAGTGGAAAAACATTCTTAACTTGAAATTTTATTTAGAATTGAATTTTATTCTCTCAATTTCTATCTATAATTTTAGTTACTTCCTCATATGATTTTTGAGTTATTACAATGAAATTTGAAAGAAGGCCAATTTTATGCAAACATGACCACAATTTTTTATGGATCATTGAATCATATGCTTTTGCAAAATCAATAAAAAAATAATAACTTTTCTATTAGGCATTTTTGCAAAATTTATGTAGTGTCTAAGAGTAACTAAGTAATCAATAGTGGAGTGATTTTATCTAAATTCTACTTAATAACTTATCCAAGGACTAATTATTTTTCTACTAGAGTGCCTAACAAATTAGCATAAATATGGCTCATAATGATCATTCATTAATTTTTAAAATTATTTCTAGCCCTATTTTTACATAACAAGATAGCTTTACTAGTTTTCTATTGTTAAATTTAATTTATAGTAAATTTCTCTATCAATGGTAGATCTTGCTCATTTTAATAATTCAAAAAATAAACTATTTGAATATATAGCTTTTCTAGATGCTAGCCTTTTAATATACTTCATGACTTCATTAAGAGTAAATTGAAGAGATTCTTACTATCCATTATCATAATTGTTGCCACATCTTATTAATAGTACCATCTATAGAATGTTGTGTCAAAATATAATCTTCAACAATATTTAAATTTTCAAGATCATGTTACCACTAAATAATTTTTGTTCACTGTGAACCTATCCTTGCATTAAAATTTTCACAAATAAATATTGAACTTGAGGATCAAGAACTTAGAAAGGGTTGAATAACTTCCCCAATTTGAATAATAAAGACAACCAAAATTGTACTTAAATTTACGTGATTTTGTAACTTAGGTATTTTCACACTTGGAGGGTGGAATCCTTGCACATCTCTAGAATTTGTTCCTTCAAAAAATGTCATTTAAAGGATACTACAACCTTTACAAAGTTTGAGCTCAACTTGAAGTATTTTCTCATAGGAAACACACTCAATCTCACAAGGTTCCAACAAGTTTAAAATGTGATTTTAAGGAACTCACAACTTTTACAATGACATGAGATTTACATAAATTATTTTCCTATAGGAAACACACTTAAGCTTGCAAGGTTCCAACATATTCATAGATGCCTTCTTGCAAGAATCATGATAATCCCATAGGGCTTACAAAGAGAAAAAAAGAATCAAGGAGAGAATGTAACTATGCTTTACAAATTCCTTACCTTGATGCTCTCATAATACAAAATACAACTTATAAAAGATAGATAAATAAGGAATAAAATAATTCACAAGATGTATTCAATGAAGGAATATTCGTATGAATAATGCTTGTCTTTTTCACCAAGTTTCCATTCCTTTTATAACCTCTATCCTTGTCAAATAACCATTAGGATTTGTGTAACAGCTAGTTGCAATGTCCCATTCTAGCTTGGGATGTCTCTCTGAATTCTAGCCTCTTATAGGTGGGACATGTGACTAAAAATTAGTATGTCTCACTTGGAATGTCCTAGCTAAGACATCTTAAGCATAATTGGGACATCTGCTATTTTTGTGGAACATCTAGTCTAAGATTAAGCTTTTACCTCTAGAACATCTATTGATCTTTTGGGATATCTAACTAGATACTAGAACATCTTCTTTTGAATTTGTTCATCCTTATTATCTTTTCTCTTTATTTTCTAGTTGAGACTTTCATCTCAAATTGAAAAATCAGCCGTCATCTTGATCTCAACTTACTCTTTATCTAGATCTCTTCTTGACTCCTTCTAAGCTCTTCTCTCAATCTCATCTTAACCACATCTAGGTTCTTGTACTAATCTTCATGTTTTTATTTTATTGTTTTTATGATCTAATAGAGTCCTTGTCTTGTTCTTTCTTAGTCCCATAGAATCTTACAAGCATATATTCCACATTCTCCATTTTTCAAGGTTTTGACATACCAAAAGATCAACAATCTCCTCTTTTTTAGTGATGTCTAAGACTTGAGAAAATGGGTTAGCATAATCCATAATATCATATGATAAATAATTAGAGAATAATTATGTATGTGTGTATGTGTGTGTGTGTGTGTATCAATAATTCTAGATCAATAAGAAAGACAAAGGAAAAAATGATTAAGCAATTAATTGGCACATATCCATTAGCCAAAATCACAAGAGGGTAATAGAAGAAAATGAAAACATAAAAATGGAAAATGGAAACCCAAAGACTACTCAAATTTTTCCATTTTCCATAATTCATAATTCAAGCAAGCATAAACCATAATTTCAAATATAGTTGATATACATTGAACATTTCATAACCTATCTTCAAAGGTATTCCATACAAAGTTTTGATAGCCAACATTGAAAAAATACACATAGCATGATAGATACCATCATAGCATGTCTCAACATGATCCAAAGTATACAACCATCAAACTATCCATAATCACATAACTATATCATAACCTATGCCAAAAGTAACATATGCCCATAATTGCAAAAGCTCTTCCTATTTTTGGACATCACCAAAAAGAAGGGGATCATGAGAAATCTCTATCTAGTAACCTCTGTATCATCATCATCCTCATCAGAGTTAGAAGGTGCATGAGTGGGATAGTATGTCTTCTTTTCATCATCATTACTACTGGTGATAGAGCTGGAAACATGTTGCTTATCATACGAAGAAGAAGATATTGCAACAGGAGCTCTTCAGTATTGAAGCTTAACCAAAAATTTTGATGATGAGGGAGGATGAGATAGAGCTTTCTAGGAAGATGAGGAAGTATCCTTTTACTAGTAAGTATTGGGTGTTGCTTGCTCCAAATGAACTCTTGCATCACAAATGATTTTCATTGCATGTTGCTCAAATGGCTATGGAACATCCTCCTAAAAAAATGTACTAGGGATATGCTACTTATTACGGGGAAAAGACTTCTCTTATACATGAGTAGTTAATGAAAAAATATCCTCTAAATCTAATGAATTACCTAAATCATATCCTTGTGATGGAATTTCTACTTTAGAATGTTTAGCTAGAGCTAGAATATCCTCATCACTATCTATCCAATGAGTATGAATCTTCTCAAACTACTAAGCATCTAGAGGAGGTGGAAGACCTATTGTATCCATTTTATTATACAAGTAAAAAGGATTTCATCCAATCATCCACAAGGTTTTGCCAAAGGATTTCAAGGCCATCTTTGTGGTAGACCTTACATGTGAATCTATGAACTTAGACCTCTTAAGCTGAGGAGAGATCCTAGGTGAAGATGTTGCTTGCTTTATTTGCACCTTATGAGATGGAGGAGCTAAAACTTCAAAAAATAAAGACTTTGTTCCTTTTCTTGGAAAACTCTATGATATTTCTCTTTCCTTTAAAAAGATATGGAATAGGAACACTAGCTTGATGAATAAGTAGGCTAATGAGTAGAGGATGTCCATAAACTCTCTCTTGGGTAAATAACCCCAACATGTTCCTACAAATAATGTGTCCCAAATCTAATAAATGCCTGGTTAGAAGACAATATAGATTAAAAGCTTAATCTGGTAGAAAATAATTATAGCTTCCTCCTTTTACAATAATGTTATATATGATAATAAGTAAGAGAGTGAAAGCATCCTAGAACATTTTGACACCTATAAACTTTGCCACTCCTTAGTGATAAAGCATTACCAAAAATAGCATCACAAAATTTATCATGAGATATAGAAACAATTCCATTGATGAAAATGTCATTAATGGAATGTATGATAACCTTATCCACATTAGAACTTAAAACCCCAAGTAAAGCATTCACAAGTTGAGGTGTAAATGCCCAAATAGAAGCATTAGTAATTATAATATTGCTATAGACTTATCTAATGAAACTTTGTGCAATATAATACATCATAAAAGTAATGGAAACCTAACCAATTACTTGAAAATAATCCATAAGCACTTGCTATCAAGGTTGCCAAAAACTAAGATTTCTTTCATTGACAATCAAGAGGGAATGTGTTACCTCAAATCATTGTTAAGAATTTGTAGACTAAAATTGGAACTGATAAGAACAATTCTTACTTGTAGAAGCTCCTTTTATGCCTTTTCCCTTGGGAGGAAGGACCCTCAATGTACCCATTATTACACCTAAAAAATTTGGTTGTTAGAAAAATGGAAAATCATTGACATGGAATAGTTTTTGACCCTAAATCCTAAGGGCCTTTGAGGAAGATGATTCAAGGTTGCCTGGATAGTTTGGTCAATCATCTAGGGACTTAAGGAATGTAAATGAGAAGAACAAAATAAAATTTCAAAATCAACATAGAATTAAACATGAAATGAAATCTACACTACAAATGAACTGATAAACTTTATTAGAATTGAAAAATGCTAAAATTATAAAATTCAAGGAGTATAAATTGTATGCTCAAGTGCACAAGAATCTTATTTGGATAGAGCTTGAAGCCTATTGAATCTAGCAAGTTATGTTCTACAATTAAACTCCATGATCTAGGTACTTTCCAACCCCAATTGTTAAGAGCTTCTTGCTAGTTCTCCCTTAGATTTTCAACTTAGGTGGAGAGGTGATATAAATAGTGGTGTTTAACTCTTATTGCAATGGTACTACACTGTGACTTTTTAATGCTCAGGTAGATACCAATGTGCTCCAAAAGTCTTGTAAATTTAAAAATGCTTGAAGTTGTAAAAGTTGTTAGGTTGCTATGTTGCAAAAATGTTCTAAACCTGAACAATGTATTCAAGTCTCACTTTTATAGGCTTTAAGGTTATTTATTTGTTTTTGCAAATTTTTTTCCATGATTGTTAACAAATTGGTGTTGTTTGTAAATGTAATAGGCCATTATTTCCAACGTAGTTGTCCATTTGTGCCAACTTTTAACACCCAAGGACAATCAAAACCACATTGAATACTAAAAATAGAAAATAGACTTTTATGACTACGTTGGCCTCACCTCAACTATGCTAGCTTTGGAGAGCTATGCTTGCATTGTTGGGAAATGTGGTGACTATGCTGGCCATGTGAAGATTGCTGAAAATCTAAGATGACTACACTAGCCATGCTACAATTGTTGGTACTTATAGCAACTATGCTAGGAATTGTTGGGAAACTTAAAATCCAACATCATCAACAATAGCCTTACAATATTCATGCTAGGTTTTGTGACAACTACACTAGAAATTATTGGGAAATTAAAAATCCAACACCACCAACACTTGGTGTAGGTGGTTCTTATGTAGTTGAGGCTTTACCCTCATAAAAATCCATGAAAATGCCAGATTTCGTAGTCTCTAAGGAATTTTTAGCCTTCCCAAGCCCATATATAGACATGACATTAAGTTTTTCAACTTGGGAAGTGAGGAAGTAGTAACTTATAAGGCATTTTTCAGCCTCAAAAAGTTAAGGTATTCAAGATTGAAACTCAAGGATCACAAACCTTACATCTACAATAAAATATTACCTCAGGTTGGGTTGTGAAAGTTACAGGTCATAACATAAGTTTTCTAGGTGGTGTTTCATTGGCCCCTCTTTGTTAATGTTTGGAGGATTGACTTAAGATACATCAACAAAGAATACAAAACATCACTATGGATCCATCACCGATGTTTCCTCTCAATGCTTTAATCCTCTAGTGTCAAATCATACTAAAGAGTGCTTGTGCTAATGGAATAAGATTATGATGAGATGATATAGAAAAAATGTCATATTTGGTTATAAGGAAATGATCATGAGGATTAACATCATGCCTACATTTATGGTAATGACATGTTGGATGATTAGTAAGATCTTCATGCTTCATGCTTTGAAGTCTTGGTCACTAACTAATGTTTTTGAGAAACCACACTTCACTCCAAGGTTACTTAGGCCATTAGGCTTCTTGTTTTATATCATTGGAGCCATTGGTTTGGTATTTTTGAGCTTCACTAGACATTTAGTTCTATGGTAGTTTGCTTTTCTTTTTTTAGGTGAAACCTTCATTGGGTTTCACTACCAAATCTATGTTAGATTTAGTTTTTCCATTGAATGAGATGTGTTACATTCAATAGACTTGATGGAGCATGACGAAGGACATGTCATGTGGTCATAATGCATTAATGCCAAACATAGGTCAACATTATTTTTTAGTATATGGAAGGTTACAATTAGGCTAAGGGATGGTGGCTCAAGGAGGAATAATAAGAGTGATGTGGAATAAGCACTCTTGGCATGGTAGGACAAGCTAACAAAATCTTACACATCAAGGTCTTGTGGTAACTTGTTGTTGTTGTGAGTTGCAACTTTGTGATGACTTTAAGCTTCATCCTACAAGCACAACTCCAAGAGAACACAAAAAATACAAAGAAAACATGTTGTTACATGATAATACATAAGGTCACCTAAGATTATTAGTAAACTATGTCATCATAGGTCACACTTGTTAAAACATTTTTCAGTCCACTTGTCATGCAAAAAGAGATAGAGATAAGAATGATGGCTCACTTGTTATTGATCACTATGGTTGTGGATGTCAATGTAGGTACTTACCATGAAAATGCGTTATATGTAATAATATTTTAGATAGAAATGATTGATCAAATTTCCTAACTTATTTCCATCCATGTCTACCACTCTAAAGGCTCCATTACCATAGGCCTTGGTGATCAAGAAAGGCCTCTTCTAGTTGGCTGAGAACTTGTCTACATGCTCATGAATAGCCTTGATGACCAAGTCTCCATTCTTAATCTTTCATTTATTGAGGTTATGACAATGCTATTTCTTTTGCCTTTCTTGGTATCGCTTAATGTGAGCAAGCATTCATACCCATTGCTCTTCCACCAAGTACAAGTCCATGGTACATAGCTCCTTGTTCTGTTTATTATTGATGAAATTTGATAGAGCCACCCTTAGTGATGGAACCTACAATTCAAAAGGCAAAACATTTTCAAAACCATAAAATAAGATATATGGGGTTACACCAATTGTAGTCTAATAGATTGTTCAATAGGCACATAGTGCATGGACAAGTCACTCATGGACAATTTTATGATGGCCTTGTTACTAGCTTCATTTTTTCCATTAGCTACAGGGTAGTACAGTGATGAAACAAAATGTTTAATCTCTAGGTCTTGACAAAAGGTTTTCATTTCTTGGCTGCCAAATTTTGGTCCATTATCTATAACTATGGTCACAGGTATGCCAAATTGAGCTACTATGTTATTGAGTATAAATCTATAGACTTGTTAAGATGTTATTTTCCTTAAGTGAATAGCTTCAAATAACTTTGTAAAGTATTCAGTTGTAGTGATGATAAAGCTATTCCCTATAGAAGACTTAGGCATTCTAGGTCCAATGATGTCTAAGTATTGTGTAACTCAGTTGGTGGAACGTGTATCAAGTTGATATGATGTGGACAAATGTCATAATTTTTAATCTTCTACAAAGATTCTCTTTTCATATAGGATCAGTAATAGCCTAGTCATCTAATTTTAGTGGCCATGGCTCTAGGTCTTATATGTCCTTTACATATATGCTCATGAACTTGATCATAGATAGTGTGAGCTTTGGTTTTGCCCAAGCATACTAACAACACAACATCATAAGACTAGCAACATAATTTGTTATCACCTATGATGATATAGTATTTTGATCTTTTACATATAGCATCCTTTTGAGAAGTAGTCAGGCCTTGTGGAGATTCACCATACATAAGGTAAAAATTGATAACGTCATACCACTCCTTTTGAAGAGTGGTACTGAAAAAGGCTATGGAGTTGTCCTTGGTGTTCTACATGATGGGAATATCATAGTTCATAGTTAAGGCAAGTAACTTATGAAACACATTAGACATCACACTTAGGTTAAGGTTGCAATGGCATTGGCTAGCTTGTTCTCAGTTCAGGGTCATGTTGGATTCTAACATCTATAAATTATTGCATCATTTTCTTTCCTAAGTCATAATAAAGTTGCAAATGTTTGAATTTGAATTCATAAACCTTAGTTAATTATTTAAACACAACTTGCAACTCACCTTTGATCCTTAGGTGCTTGATTCCTTGGTCATGGACTACCACCATTCTCCTAATCAAGCCTCCATACTTCACCACATTGTTAGTACATGGAAATTCGAAATGGTAGGTAAAAGATTAGATTTCATAAAAAGGTGATGTTATGATGGTAGTAACATTGGCCCTATGATTAGTTGAAGCTCCATCAAAATGCATAATTACCTCATAGCTCTCAGGTACTTCATTGAAAATGTTAACATGCTCATCCGAATATTTAGGGTGGCTACATGGTCTTCTATTTGTAAAATAGTAAGTTGGATGCCTATCACTTGGCCTTTCATTTTTGCCTAAGAGATATAATGGAGATCAAATGTAGCTATTATGAATTTCCAATGGACACTACAAAAACTCTTATAAGAATTTCTTGTTATGGATATAAGAATGTTGTCCTTGCAAATGACACTAACCTAGCTCTTAAAGAGGTAGTGGTGCTACTTCTATAATGAGAAGATTGAGGTTTGACAATATTTCTCTATTTTGGTGTATCAAGTTTCATGGGTAATTAATGCATGGCTTAGATATTATATGGGAAGCTTTGGTCCATTGTCCCTATTTCTAACAAATTAAAGAGGTAATGGATGTTTCATAGATGGTGAGGTAGATGTAAAAAGGCTTATCCTCTTATGATGCATAGATCGTGGGTAGTTTTACCAACTCTTTATTAAGGCTTTTAAAGGATTTTTTGCATTGAGTTGTACACTCATAGTGAACTCCTTTCTTAAGCTAGTGTTGCATGGATTATAACTTATCCATAAGCTTGGTGATAAACCTATGGATAAATTGTAATCTACCTTGTAATTCCTAAAGCTCCTTAAGTTTGGTTGGTTGTGCCAAGTTGGATATGGCCTAAATGTTATCAAGATCAACATGTATTCCTCCAAATACTACAAAGCCAAGCATCTTACTAGTTTTGATGCCAAAGATACACTTTTTGGGGTTAAGCCTAAGCTTGTATTTGATACATTGTTTCAACACAAGGTCAAGGTCATGCACATGGTCGTTGGTTACTATGGACCTAAGGGCTATATCGTCTATGTAATCATTAGTCAATGCTTTCATATAATCACTAAAGATATACTTCATAGCTCTTTGGTATATTGCTCTTACATTCTTTACACCAAAGGGCATCATGGTGTAATAGAAGGTATGGAATTTTTGGTATGTTAAAAAGTTAGGAAAAAAGAAAGACAAGATTTTTTATATGTGTGATTATGGTGCTTATAGGACAAGAACTTAGATTGAGACTTGGATTAAGAAAAGAAACTTTTCGAAAGATCATGGTTGTGGACAAGGAATGATGAATTCATAATGCAAACCTAGATTAAGGAAAGGTATCTCTAAGACATAGTAGACATCTTGGTAGAAGTGGAGGATGCATAGGCAAAGACATCTTCAAGAAACAATAGATGTCTTTCCTAAGGCAAAGATGTCTTCCATTAGACGAAGACATCTTCATAGAATGCAAGCCAATTTTGAAAAGAGGTCTTCAATTAGACAAAGACATCTTCCATTAGACAAAGGTGTATTCACAAAATTCAAGTTATTTTTAAAAAGAGATCTTCCATTATACAAATATGTCTTCCAAGAATGGAGATTTTAGAAAAATGTCTTTCCTAGAAAAAGATGGCTCCCTAGAATAGAGGGAAAATATAGAAAGACATCTCAAGCATGAAGAAAATGTGTTTTGTGATCATTAGTGACCATTGGCTAGCTATTGCACAAGTTCTAAGATGGATTTGGAAACATGATAGCTATAGGAAGACATCATATGCATTGGGAAATATGCAACTTATATGTAATCAATGTACAATCATTTTTCGATCATTGTGATCATTGTTGCTCTTCATTCTATCCTCATTTTTCCATTGTAAAGTGTGTTTTACCTTAAAGTATAAGGATCAACAAACTAAGTTTCATTCATTCTTTGTAATTTTTATTCTCTTCATACCCTTGGGATTGTCGTGCTTCTTGCAAGAATGCATCTTGATTGAGCTTATTAGGATCCTTTAGGATTGAGTGATTGGTGTTGTGGCACAACACTCCAAAGCAAATCTCAAGATTGTAAAGGTTATTGTAGCCTACAAATTGCATTCCAAGCCTAATAGAACCTTGTGGGGTTGAGTGGTTGGTGTTGTGGCATAACACTCTGGAGTGGGGTTTGAAGATTGTACATGGTGTGGATCCTTCAAATCACATTTGAAAGCAACAAAGTTCAGAGGTGGGATTGTGAACTACCCTCTAAGTATGGACTACACAAGTTTGGAAACATTAAATTTGGTGTGTGTGCTTTATCTTAAAATGTTTTAATTTTTGGAGCTTATTCATCCCTCTGCCTCTCTAAGTGCAATGATCCATAAGTGGTATGAGAGCCTACTACACTTCTTTGTCATCATCAACTTTAAGAGCAAATAATAGAGAGGAAATCTTACACAAAGTGGCCCATGTTCAATGGATTTTACTTCACCTATTGTAAAGCTAAAATTCAAGGGTTCTTTGAATCCATGGATTTTTAAGTGTGGGAGTCAATTCTTAAAAGCCACACACTACCTATTGATTGCTACATTACTACATTGGCATCATCAAGCCTTGTAACAAATGGATACAAGAAGAGAAAGCTTAGTTCATTTTTGATTCTAAAACAAAGAATTATTTATATTATGCTTTAAACAAATTTGAATTTAATAGAGTAGTAGGATGTACAACGGCCAAAGTAATTTGGTAAAGTCTAGAAGCCACATATGAAGGTACCTCTATTGTTAAGCAATAAAAATTATTAGTCTTGCAAAGGGAATATGATAAGCCTAAAATGAGAGAAGGTAAAAAGATAAAAGATTAATTCTCTAGAGCTAATGATATTGTTGTAGCCATTAGAGGTACTGGTAAAGACTTTTCCAAAAGTAATGTGATCATTAAAATGATTAGAACTCTTCAATCGGAGTTCATAATTAAGGTCATGACCATGGAAGAAATCAGAGACTTCTCAAATATAAAATGTGAAGAGCTTCAAAGTGCTCTCATTACTTACAAAATGAATCTCATAAGTAAATAAGCTATTCAAAGAAGGCCCATTACCTTGAAGAATACTAGAATGGAGAAGGACCTCAATGAGTGTGATGAGGGTAGTGAAGATAAAATTACCTTTTTCACTAGGAAGCTACAATGATTGATAAATAGAAGAAATAAAGGAACATATCAAAAAATATTCAATCAGTCCAAATGTAAAGGTAAAAAAATTTTAAATTATAATTTATATTTTTCTTTTGTAGAATGTTGGATGTGTGTTGGAAGAGGTCATATAACCTTCAAATGTCTTAGTATTTTTAGGATGCAATCCAACAACAAATCCACTGAAGGGGTAAAGAAGACTAACATCTATACAAGTTAGGATGATGGGAATCAGAGTGAGGAAGAAGTGGAGGATGATGCAAAAAATTCTTATCTCATCTACATGGCCCTCATTGATGATGAAGCTAATTCATCATATGATGATCTTAATGATGATGAGAGGCTTGATTTATTGTGTAATGAACTCTTAAATTTTCAAAATCTTTGCACAAAGTTGAACAAGAAAGTAAAAGAAAAGGATCAAGAAATTTCTTTATTGAATATAACAATTTTTGATCCTACTAAAGGAATCTCAAACCTCAAGGCTAAGAATAAAGATATAATCAAGTCATGTGAGCAAATGAAAGAAGAGCTTGAAAATATAAAGCTTGTGAATGAAAGAATGGCTAAAGGGAAGGAGTCCCTTTGAATGGTTCTTGGACAAGGGAGAAGTGTACAAGATAAAAGTGGACTTGGATGCTATTTTCAAGAAGTAGAACCTACACAACCTTCATCTTATCTAAAGGAATCTCTAAAGAGTAAGGACACTACATTAGAAGAAGCTCCTATCTATAAAAAAAATCCTAAAATGTGTAATCATTCTAATCACTTTTTCTATAATAGGAGAGTTAGATGTTATTATTGAAATAAGATTGAGCATAAATAATTGGAGTGAAATATAAATTTTTATCATATGAGTACCTGGTCATATCACAAGACTCCTTGGTTTTATCAAAGTGCATTGAGAAAGGGTTTTATGTAGGATCAATGAATGTCAACTCAAAAGATCAAAATAATCAGAAAAGAATGAAGAATTAAATGGTATAACCAATAGAATTATCAAACCCTCACCAAAAAATTCATAACAGTAATCCATGCCTTAGACATTGAAGAAGCTCAATTGAGAAGAAAATCCTCAAAAGAGGAAACTCATTTTCTAGCTCTCTAAGCTCCATTTCTTTTTGGTAGTATGACAAGTATGTAGAGGTAAGTTTTCTTTTACTTTCAATATTCTATTAAGACAATAGTCCATTGGTAGGATTTCCCAAACCTCACCTATTTTTTACAAAAGACATCTTTCTTAAATGAAAGAAGTCTCGAGAAATATGTCTTCAAAAGAACAAAGATGTCTCTTTGATTTTTTGAGTGTTGTGGGCAAGATGTCTTTTGAGATCAAAAGATGTCAACTATAAATTTAACATGCAAAAACAACATCTTGTTGTTGTAAATGACATCTTCTTTTTCATTTAAAGACCTTATTTTTCCACTACTATAAAAGGAAAAACCACCATTTTTGTTGTATTCTTTCATATCTACCCCATGGAGATGACTAGGGATCCACCATTTGTAGCTATTTTTGTCAGAGATGGCCCACACCAAGATTGGAACATCCATGGCACCAACCAAGAAACATTCAAGAGAAATTTCTAGCAATGCACTACCTTCTTACACACCTTTATTTCAATGTAAAAGTTCCCAGCACATGTTTGAGGCAACTCAAACCACTACTATTTCAAAGCATTCTCTTACCCTTCTAGTTCATAGATAGTAAGCTTTGTTAAACTACTTCAAGCTTTTGTGCTAGACCACTTTCATTTCCATGAATTTTCTTATCCTTGAGGTGTTGATTATAGAATTCTATTGTAATATTGTTATCTCTGATGCTATTATTGGGGCTTTTGCATAAATTGTTAGGGGAATTATTGTTGAGGTCTCTCCAAAAATTGTGAATGAAATTCTAGGTATCTCCAATCATCATGTCTTCTAGGTTATCGTTGATACAATGCATGATATTTATACAAATTGTATAACACCCATAAGGAATTATGAATTTTTAAATGCTTTGTTTGACAAAGATACATCATATAAGAGGGGTCATATTGAGAGGAGTAAGATGACTCATGATACCTCCACCTTAGCACTCACTGTTTTATATAACATCATGTTGAAAGCAAGTAGCTATAGTTATTTGCCATCACCCTAGGATTTTGTACTATATTTTCTTCTTATAGGATTGTCACTAGATCTAGGGTGTGCTCTTTCCCTAGACATTTTGAGCCTTAATGGCAAGGAGAGAATCCTTGGGCATCCCTAATTCATTAATCTATTGATTCACTAGAGGGGTGTACCTATTCCACAGTTTCCTTTTCCTAAAGGTAAGATGAGTCTCAGTGAATACATTGAAAAGGGTAGTACTTCCCATGAAATTGAAGTAGGACCTAGCACAAGACCTATAAAAAAAAGAAGAAAGCATCTCCATAGTTAAGATGATCAAAATCCTTTGGTGCTCAAATCAGCTCATCTTTGAAGAAGATTTTTCAACCCCTTGTAAGAGCCATCAGGAAGCTTGGGAGGAACCTCTCTTACTTGCATAAGGGATTGGATGCAAATGTGATTCCTCCTTCCTTTGATGGGAAAGTGTTTAAGGAGGTTACTAATCCTTCTATTTCTAATAGTGAGGAGGATGTTCCTATTCCTTCAGGACATTCTTCAATAGTAGAACATTCACGTATGTATGATTTAGGGATGAAGTTATATTTCAAGTGAGAGGCATCCCCAGCTAGTGTCTAGGGGAAGCATCATGCTTCCATGCAATAGCCAGAGCACCATGATCTAATACCTCCTTCTTACACAATTCCACTTCATGCTAATGCTCCTAGCTCTTTTGAGCAATGGGCTATGGAGAGCATCTATGGAACCATGTGCCAATGGGTCCTAGTTCAATAGCTGCAAGCTCCATTAGCTCCACTAGCTTTCTCTAAATTTTGAGTGATGCTTTGTCCTAGGAAAGCTCCAATGTAGAAGGTTAAGTCCTTTGATGAGAATACCTAGAGATCTAGCTAACCCAACACCTACAATTATGATGATGATGAGGAGAATTATCATCCTTCTAGAGAAGTACTAGATTTTGAGTTTGAGGATGCTATTGAGGTTAGTGATTGAGACCTCAACTAGTTATTTGTTCTTTCATTTTGATGTTCCAAAAGGAGAAGATATTTTTTGGCTCTCACATATGTGATTTTGGGACTTTGCACATATGTTACTAATGTGGAATTATAATTGTAGATAGTTGTACTCTAATGTGATTATGGATAGTATGGTATATAATAGTTTGCATATAGTGTGCTTTCTCTATTATATCTATGTGTTCTATCTTTGTTATTTATTTATTCTTATACCATGATTCATGTACCATTCAACCTCCATGCTTATCATAATCCTTGGCTATCATAGGAATTTATATGTCTTAACATTTTTTCTTCATATTTTTATGCACTTTATATACATGCTTTGTCCTTTTTGGTCATGTCCAAAAAGGGGGAGAAGTAGCTTATGAAAGTAGCTCATGTATTGACTAACCCATGAAAGTAGCTTATGTATTGGAACAAGACTAATCCATTTTTTAAAGCTTTCGACATTACCAAAAGTGGAAAGATTGTGGATCTTTTTCTCTATCAAAACATTAAGAAAAATGGAAGACAAGGTTATTAGTATGCATGATTGTTGTGCTTGTAGGACAAGATCTTGAATTGAGACTTAAATTTAGATAAGAAGGTTTGTGGAAGATCACAATTTTGGATAAGGAATGATAAATTCATCATGTAAATGAAGGTTGAAGAAAGAAATCTCTAAGAAATAATAGAAATATTGGCAAACTTGGACAATGCAAAGGCAAATACATCTTTAAGAAATAGCTAACATCTTTCCTCAGGCAAAGACATCTTCATAGAATCTAGGCTAGTTTTAGAAAAAACATCTTTCATTAGACAAAGGCATATTCCAAGAATGGAGATTTTAAAAAGATGTCTTTCCCAGACAAATACATCTTCCCAACATAGAGGGAAAATATAGAAAGATGTCTTAGGATAAAGAAGATATCTTTCATGACAATTAGTAATTGTTGGCTAGCTATTGCAAAAATTCCAGGATGGATTTGAAAACATGACAGCTATAAGAAGACATCATATGCATTGTGAAATATTCAAGCTTATGTGTAATCATTGTACAATCATTTTTTCAACCATTTTGATCTCTATTTCTCTTCATTGTATCATCATTTGTTCATTGTAAAGTGTGTTGTACCTTAAAGTACAAGGATGAGCAAACTAAGTTGCATTCATCCCTTGTAATTTTTTCTCTCTTATTTTCCTATGGGATTGATGTGCTTCTTGCTAGAAGGCATCTTGATTGAGCTTGTCAGAATCCTACAAGATTGAGGAATTGGTGTTGCACCGCAACACTCCAAAGCAGAGCTCAAGATTATAAAGGTTATGGAAGCCTAAAAACCATATTCTAGGCCTAACAGAACCTTATGGGATTGAGTGGTTGGTGTGGTGGCATAACACTTTGGAATGGGAATTAGAGATTGTATAGGGTATGGATCCTTCAAAACACATTTGAGAGAAAAAACGTTTGGAGGTGTGCTTGCAATCTATCCTTTGAGTGTGGACTACCCAAGTTGGGAAACCACATTAAATTTGGTGTCTATTTTGTCTCAGAAATTTTTAGTTTTTGGAATGTATTCATCTTCCGTGCTCCCCCTCCCCCTAGTCTATGCTCAATGATCCACAAAAAGTACCCCAAGGGGTCATGAATGTTGTACAAATTTGATGCTATGGGTTAATCCTAATTTGATTATATCCTAAGAACCCATCCATAAAGTATAATAAGGTATGTTGAACAATAGTATTGATAAGTTCATCAATACTAGACAAAGGGAAGTTATCTTTGATACTTACTTGATTCAAGTCTTAGACATTGATACAGATACATATACTTCCATATTTCTTAAGAACTACCACTATGTTGAACACCCATTCTATATAATTGCCATCTTTGATGAAACCAACTTAATATAATTTTTTGATGTCATCACAAATAGCCAAGGCTAGATCTGGTCTAATTTTACAACTTTTTTTGTCATTGGCTTAATACTAGGATCAAGTATGATGTTATGTTGCACTAGGCATGGTTCAATACCTAGCATATACTCATATGACTAGAAAAAGGCCTTAATGTTGTCTTGGAGGATGTCTTGAGCCTATTGAGATTCTAGTAAAAAACTTAGTTTTAGTATTTTCTCCTCACCACTCTATGTCATGATAGGAACCTCAACCAAAGAATCCTCGGTAATGTCACTAGCCTCAAGATCAAGGGTTTTGACTAGGTTTTCAAGCCATTCTAGGGGATTTTCTATAGAGGCTATGTGATAGATTGGACTCTCAGGTTCAAGATCTAGGTAATTAAGATTGGTGCATCAATCAACATCATTAGAAGGTTCATTGCAACTTAAAGGCACACTAAATTAATCCTAGGTGTTAATAATTCAATCCTACATATTAATCATATGTACATTAAATGACACTTGTGTGATGAATGAGCAAATAATGCCAAAATAAAGTAAAATACTTTAGCAATAGCCAAAATATGTCAAAATGAGGCTTAAGAAAGATTTAAAAAAGGCCATTAAGGTTACAAGAGATAGGTGAAGACAAATAAGGTGAAATAGAGACTAAACAAGGTCAAACAAAGGCCAAATGATAGTAGAATGGAGTAAAATGAAGGCTAAATAATGATCAAACTTCATTTGATGATGTCAACTAAGGGCAAAGCATGATCAACAAAGGTCATATAATGGGGTTTTAAGGATGGAAAAGATGCATCAAAGGCTAAGGAGAATGAAATAATGCTAACCCAGGCCAAATGATGATTAGCTAAGGCCAAATGATGGTCTAATGATGATCAATAACCATCAAATAAGGTTGAACGATGCTAAAACATGGTTAATAAAGGTTAGAGAGGATAAGATAATGTATATGGGGTAAACCAAAGGCCAACTGATGTAGGACAAAGCCAAATGGTAAATAAATGATGATCAAATGGAGTTAAATGAAGCCCAAATGATGGTCAAATCCCATTCAAGGATGTTATGGAGGGTTAAATGATATCACAGTGATGTCCAATTGTGTAAATTGATGTCAAACCTAGTTCTCTAAGGTCAAAAGATGCCAAATGATAGAAACATTTGATGAAATAAGATCAAATGATGTTAACATGATAAAAATAAAGCCAAATGAAATTAAATGAGAGGACAACGAAGGTTAATAATGCATAGCAAGGTCAAACCAAGTCAAAAAATAGTGAAACAAAGTCAAACCAATTAAAGTAGAAAACAAATAGTAAAAAATTATCAATATTGGTCAATCATGGTTAAATCTTTAACCGGTTTAGGCCTTAGAGAGCCATAATAGAGGTCTATAGGACTAATGGGAGAGTTTGGGCACTTGATGTGATCATTTTGAGGCTATTTGGAGTTAAAATTGAGACTTTTTGTTGTGACTATGCTAGGATTAGCTAGGACTACATTGGCCAACATAGTTCAAATAGGCCCCAACATAGTTAGTGCTCGTATATGGTTTTCTAGGTTTTCTATGGCTAGTTTTGAGCTCCTTATAGGATTTATTGCTAGGGTAGTGGATTTGGTTGAAGATTGATGAATTTTGGCATCATTTTGATCATCTTGAGGCTCTAAATGATGTGAAAATTAGTGACTACATTGGGACGATGCTAGGTAGTGTATTTTCATCATAAAAGCATGGAAAGAGTAAGTTTGTGAGGTCTCAAAGTTCAAACTAAAGTTCTGTTAGGTTCCTAGGATAACACAAGGTCTAGGAAATGTTGTACTGATCATTTGGAAGTCAAAATAGGCTACTAAAGATGGATTTGAGGCACCAACACCCCATGACTAAGCTATCCAGAGTAGTTGAGGATTGATTTAACATAATTGGACCAAACTTTAAGCTTTCCATGATCAAACAAGGTCAAACTATAGCTAGCTCCAAGGTTTTAGGCTTCTAGGCTTCTTGAATTAGGTTTTTGACCATTTTGAATGTTATGATGTTGGTTTAATCACCCTAGCATAGGGACTATGCTAGGATGTTTTCTAGCATAGTACTAGGCCTACCTCAATGTATATCAATGGAATTTGGCATTCTCATGGTCAAAACAAGATGAGATTGTGACTAGGTTATGTCAAACAAAGTTTTGAACTTTTCAAGTTAAATGTTGGGTTAATTTGGTGTGCTGTAGTACTAACCAAACCAATTCACAATCATGACTACATTGGGACTATGCTCACTAGAATATTCCTAGCCTACCTCAACATAGTATGATGTGAATTTTGGGTTTTTATGAGTTATTATTATCAATCAACTAAGTTCTTAGGTTCCCCAAGTTACTAGTGTTCCTAGCTATGGTTTTGGCTTAGGATGTTTGATTCTACAATTTTTTTTGAGTGCTAAAATAATCATTTCTCACTTGGACTATGCTAGTCAACATATTTTAGCTTGGCCTCAATGTAGATAATGGAAACCTACCATTTCTAAGGTTAAAATGAGGTGAAATTTCACTTAGGTAAGGTCAAATAAGTTTCTAGGTTTCCTAGTCAAGTTTTGGACTATTTGAAGTATCATGTTACTAGTTGCACCAACCTAGAATCATGACTATGCTAGGACTATGATGGTCATCATAGTCTAGGACTACTCTAGCATAGTCATAAGATGAATTTTTAATTTTGGTTAAATGTCATGATTAATCAACTAGGTTTTTGGTTTCTTGGATCATTGGTATTCATGTCTAGGGGTTCTGGCTGAAGATGGTTAGTTTTGATGATTGTTTTGATTTTGAATTAATTCTACACCACTAGAATACATTAACTAGTGTAGTTCCAATGTAGTTGAGGAATTTTGGATGGGTTTGATGATTTTTAACTTGTTTTATATGGTTTAGTGGCCTCAAGAGTCTCTAGCAAGGTTATGAGGTTGAGATATTGCATCGAGAAGTAGATGCAACATGTTCATGGCTTATTTTGATTTTTCCATAGTGGTAATACACTAGGACTATGCTAGCTAGTGTACTCCCAAGCTTCCTCAACATAGTTCCAAAATGGAAATGGTATCTAGTTTGCTTTTATTTCATAGTTTACTAGTACAAAGTCACTAAAGGCTCTAAGGATGTGTGAAGACCAAGATATATTGGTTTGAAATTTATTTTTGGTGTTTAGTGGTCCACCCTCACCCAAAAATGCTAGGACTACACTAGCCAATGTAGTCTTGGCCATCCCTAGCATAGTGTGAAGGTGGGAGTAGGAATAATTTCATTTTTTCATTGTTTTCTTTCATTTCAAGCTTAAAGGAGACTTTGGAGTTCAAAGTGTGTCATTTTGGAAGCTATTTTTGGCTTTTGTTCTTCATCTCCTAGCCAACTATGCTAGGAATACACTATCTAGCATAGCGAAGGTGTCCCTCATTATAGTTTGAAACACCACCAAAAATTCACGTTGCCAAATTGTAACCTTTGTTTTCAAACTTGAGGCAAGATTTTATTGTAAATGTAAGATTTGTAGTCTTTGAGTTACAATTTTGCATTATTTGGCTTTTGAGGCTGAAAAATTCCTTAGAAGTTGCTACTGCCTTACATCCCAAGTGGAAAAAGTTATCTCATGTCTATATTTGGGCTTGGAAAGTTTGAAAATGCTTTGGGAATGGCCAAAATTAGCATTCTAATGGTTTTTGTAGTGGTATATCCTTAACTACGTTGGAACCATCTATAACTTAGTGTAGATGGAGTATGTGGGATTTGCCATTTCCAACCCAACATAGTCACCACCAAAACACAACGAAGATGCAACATTTGAACTATTGGAATATTTCATTTTGGAATTGATAGCATTTCCCATTTTGGAATTTGTGACATTTTCCATTTATATTTTCATTTCCATTTTCCCAATAGTGGCCAATGTAGTCACCCCAAGTCTTTAGTAGTTATAGCATGGTCAGCGTAGAAAACATTTTCTAGCAGTTCTAGTAGTTTCTAGCATTTCCCAGTAGTTTTCACATTTCACAACCTTTTTCATAGTTTTTAGTATTTCCCAATAACTTCAGCATAGTCTACAGTCTTACCCTTTAACTTCAGCAAAAATACATCTAGCTAGTAGGCCATCAGGGTGTATGATCCCAAGGACTCCACCTTAGTGAAAATCACTAAGGCTTAAGGGATAAAGCCTTGAATTTTTAGTGATAAACAAAGATCATAATAAATTTATTTGCATGAAAATCCAAGCTGGCATGCTAATTCTAAAAATGGAAGTAGAAGCCAAATAGGAATACAAGCTTATCCACCAAGATAGAAAGGAATACATCCTCTCCACATATGATAAAATACCCTTGACAAAAACCTACACATGCATCCTATCTCAACTAATTTAGATGGATGACGAGGATGGAAAAGCTAGCTCAAATAGATAACAAAAAGAAGAGGATAAGTTCAAAGTAGAGTCTAAGCATGAGAAAATCATAGGTGGGCTTTTCCAACAAGAAACCCTTAAATCCACCTTACCCACCACAATCCCCCTCACCTCTTACGCAAGGTATGCCCCGAAACCTTTGTCTCCTCCTTATCCAACCATGACTAGACTAATGCCTATTATAGAAATGCACTAAACACACTTGGTGCCATAAGAAATTACCTTCCCCATCATCATGTCTTTTGCCACATAGCCATGGTCTATGTTATCATCATCAGTGGTTGTGATCACCACTAGCTTGGTTTCTACCTAAATGGAGCCCACTATGGAACCTTAGGTGACCTAAGGATCACATGCCCCATTCATTCCCTTTGTGCCCTAGATTCTAGCATAAACCTCCTTCTTTTTGTTCAGCCCATCCATAATGATCATGACACAACATCTCCCCTTGATGTCACAACTGATAGTAAGGCCACAAGCCGTCCAACAAACATCATAGCCTTTTTTGCAAATCCCACAACCAGCAGGGGTACCCCAAGGCTTGGATCAAGCCTTCCAAATGATCCAGAACCTAAGAAAATGGTTAAAGAGGCTCAAGGCCTCTACTTCCTAGACCATCAAAATCATGACCTTCTATTAGGATGATCCCATTAGTCCTACAATTCCACCTCTAACTCTTTCCCCTGGTATCCCCACATTGTAGTTTACAAAGTACAATAACGACGTTGACCCAAACTCTCATCTTATCATCATCCACTCCAAGTGCTGGTTATTACAAGATTAGCTACACATAATAACAAGAACATTCCCTATGTCCCTTAAGGAAAATACCTTTGACTAGTGTCATGCCCTACCAAGAGGATCTATATCCTCACTAGAAGACTTGATTTCATAGTTCGTTAACCACCTCAACTATAACTTGAGGCCTAATACCACCATTGACCAGCTAATGAAGGTCATGCACGCATCCCTTGAACTGGTGCAAAAGTTCATCTAATGATGGTACACTTTGCTTAATGAGATATTGAAAAAAATAGCTAAAACACACCTTTTAGCTACTTTCAATGGAATAGTTAATGATTTTGTCTAGTTGAAATTATACTACCTTAATTCATGGTCACTAAGTCAAGTCTTTTCCTAGATCAAAAACATAGAGGATGCTATGGAGACTAGACACAACCCTACCTATGTGACATAAAAAAACTAGCATGAACAAAAGGACAAGGAGAAGAGAAGGCAAATTAATGTGGTAGTGGAAACTGTAGCCAAAGAGAGCAAAACAACCAATCAAGGGCAAAGAACTAACCCCAAATATACTACATTACCCTAGAAACCATCTGAACTCTAAGACTGACTATTGAAGAGTGGGAGGATACAATACAAGCTAGATGATAGAAAATGCTTGAAAGAGGCATGAAAGGCTATGTGAGATTGCAAAATATCCCACTCAGGTAATCAAGGATGATCCTTAGGTGACTAAGTATTTCAAGCTTGACTACTTTTACCACTATCATCAACTACTAGGTCATGACACTGATTTTTTCCTTGCATTAAAAGATGACCTGCAAAAGATGATAGATAGGGGTGAACTAGTTCTTGACATGTTCAACCTAGTTAGCCGTCAAAGCTAGTTAATGAATGTATACAATGATCCATTGAATGCCAAAAATAGTCCATATACAATAGTAGTGTTCAATGTTAACCATGACCTAAGGCCTATGAGGGACATGTTTATGATTTGGGCACCTCCTTGCAATGAAAGGGATCCTTCAACTCCTACTAGTTCAAGACCCTCCTTTGTTGTAAGGGTACGATCATCAACACTCCCCAAGAAGCCTGTTATTATTATGGTACCTCCCCATCCTACTACAACCAAGTCCACCCAAATAGTTGAACAACAACCCCCCATGATAGCTACTGCAATAGCTTCTTCTTCCCAACCAAAAAAAGATAACAAGAAGTCACCAACAAAATAATAGAAGGAGCCTATGCAAAATCCCAAGAACAAGAATCATAAGAAAGCTAAGGAATGGAAGGAAGTGGATCCACTGAGGCCCATTTCCATTTCATATATGCCCATAACCTTAACTACCCAGGCTACTTCAACCAATACATTACTAGAGGATCCTACTCAAGAGAATGGAAAAATGGCTAGGCCACAATGACCAGAACATGAAGTTCATATTTTAGGATGCATGGAAGAAGCCCGAAATAATAAGAATGAAAAATACATGACCAACATCAAAGACTTCCTTAACATGATGGAATAGGTCAAGTAGTCTTTAAAATAGAAGAATACAACCTTAAGCTTGTATGACCTAGTCATGAATTCTACTATACATTATGAAGCACTAGTTAAGATGTTAGCCTCAATCCCCATTAGTAATGACATCCCCTCAAAAGAAGAATCCATCCATGTGGTGATGGCGCCTTTTTCACCTAAGGAAGCAAGATCAACATGATTAGTGTTTCACAACATTAAAAGCAAGACAAATCCCCAAAATAGCGAGGTGACCAAGGCACCCCTCTTCATAACATAAGGGTTGGACAATATAAACTCCATAGGATGCATGTTGATGATGGGGTAAGAAAAAACATTATACCTTATACCATCATTGAGTGTTTGGACTTGACAGAAAAAATGCAACACATGATGACTTTAGCCCTCAAATCCTTTAATGAATTGTAGGCTGTTGTTAATGGCTCTATCTCCTTAGATTTTTTTGTGGGGGAATAATTCCCCATAATGGAAGACTTCTTGGTGATATAGGAATTACCATAATTTAACCTTATCTTGGGAAGGCCTTAGCTATCTCAATTACAAGTTTTCTTCACCTATCTACCAAGAAATTCATCTACCTTATGAGGGAGGTGAAATAATCATTCATGGTGATAGTGGTGTCCCCCTAGCAATTAACAATGTTAATGTAGAACATGGGTACAAAGTGGAGTTTTAGGAAGAAATTCCCATCTTTAGCCACAAAATCAAAGAGTCCAAGGTGGCAAAAGAGGTCAAGAAAAACAATAATGAATCCATTGATGCACCATGGGGAGAACTCCCCTTTGACATCATTAGTGATGGAGATGAGGAATACAAGCTTGTGCAACATAGATTATATACATTGCCTAATCTCTCAAAGATTAGGAAACTTCTGCACAAGTGATGTATACCCCTAGTCTTCCTATCCCATGCACTTATGACCATGTAATCATATCTACTTATATCTATCCCATGCACTTATGACCATGTATAGCAACATAAATGATGAAACATGATAGGTTTATGTTGTATGGTGCATTTCTGCTAGTTTTTCCAATTTACATTGCTTGTTTTATTTTTCCATGAAAACTACTCCATGTTATCACCACTTACTAAGATTCATTTTACCTACATTACATTTCTCCTTACATAGCCTATCTTAGCACTAAAATTATACTATGTAGTATAGTCATTAAATATCTTGCTTATGTTGTTAGGCTTGGTATACTAGTCAACCTTATTTCTTTCCAAATTTTGCAGTAGATACTATGTAATCTTTGTTTTCTTTATTTAATGATGTGCAGGATCTACAAATGGAAGTGTGATAGTAATTGAACTAGCCATTGCACCTCTATGGACCATTTGGTAATGTTATTCTACTTATAGACTAACACACCACCTAGAAAATTCATGTTGTAACCTATAAATCTTTACCACCCAACTTGAGGTAATATTTTACTGTAAATGTAAGGTTTGAAGCCCTTGAGCTATAATCTTTTATACTTTAACCTGTTTAGACTAAACAAATATCTCATAATTTTCCACTACCTCACTTTCCAAGTGGAAGAAGTAATGTCATGTCTATATGTGGGCTTGGGAAGGGCTAAAAATGCCTTGGGGATTGCCAAATTTGGCATTTTCATGGATTTTTGTGGGGGTATAGCCTCAACTACGTTGGAACCAACTACATTGAACATTGGTGGTATTGGATTTTCCATTTCCCAATAATTTCTAGCATAGTTGTCACAAAACCTAGCATGGATATTGCAAGGCCAACGTTGGTGGTGCTAGATTTTCAACTTCCCAGCAATTCCCAATGTAGTTGCTACAATTTTTGGTAGTTGTAGTATGGCTAGCATAGTCACCACATATCTTCAACAATCTTCACATGGTGAATGTAATCACCACATTTCCTAGAAAATTCCAACAATGCTAGCATAGCTCTCCAAGGACAGCATAGTTGAGGTAATGCCAACATAGTCACAAAAGTCCATTTACTATTATTAGTCTTTGGTGTGGTTTTGATTGCCCTGGGGTGTTAAAACTTTCCATAAATGATCAACTACATTGGAATTATGGCTAATTACACATGCAAACAACATCAATCTATCAACAATCATAGTAAAAATTTGCAGCCTAAAATTAGCAACGTTGAAGCCTATAAAATTTGTAGCCTGGAATTTTTTTCTGAACATTTTTGCAACCAATAAATCTAATAGCCTTTTCATCCTCAAACATTTTGGCATTTGCAAGAATTTTGGAGCAATTCAACATCTACCTAAGTACCAGAGACTTTCAACATAGTACCATTTTCACAAAATACAAACACCATTATTTACACCATTTGTATCCACAAAATTTGTAGATTCAGGCAAAAAATAGCAAGTGGCTTTTGACAATTGGGATTAGGAAGTACATGGATCATGGAGTTTGACTACATAATGCAACTTGCCAACTCCAACAGGCTTCAAGATCTATTTTAGACAAGCTTCTTATGCATTTGAGCACACAATTTGTACTCCTTTAGCTCTACACTTTAAACATTTTTGCCATTCTTAATAAAGTTTTTTAGTTAATTTGTAGTGAAAATTTTATTCCAAGTTTAATTTTGTATTTATTTTCTATCAAATCTATACTTTTATATTACGTTTCCCATTTACATTTTTTAAGTCCCTAGGTGATCGGCTAGACCATTCAGGGTACCGTAAACCCCAATTAGTAAGAGGCCCTTGGGATTCGAGATTAAAAACTATTTCCTACAAATTCTTCAAGTGCAGTAGTTTTTTTGGTTCTAGAAGGAGGATGTCCGCTAGAATTCTCAAACTAAACACTTTTCTAAAGTCAACTTTTACACAATTTAACCTTTAAAAACTACAAACATCTACCTTTGAAAACCAACATTGGTGTTCAATCCCCCATAACTAACACCTAGTGTAGTTGTCATATTAATTGTTGAATGTTCTAAGGAAAGCATAGTTCACACTCAAATTTGCAATTTTTTCCAATTAACACCTACATTCAAGGTGTTCCAAGGGCCAGCATAGCTCTAGCAAAATACCCAAATCTAGTTGCTATGAAATTATGCAGAAAACCCAGCATATTCATCCCCAAGACTCTAGCATAGTCAGTGGAAAATCCAAAAAAAATTACATTTAATTTTTCAAAACTAGTGCACCTCCTTTAGAGGAAAATATTCCTAGCTTAGTTTTACCAAAAGCACAAAATCATTTCCCACCACCAACCTTAGTGTACTTGGATGGATAATACAATAACTAACTACACACCCACATAAAACTTGCTACTATGAAATTTTGTTGGAATGCCAATGCAGTGCTCTACAACACCCTAGTGTAGTACTGGGAAAACAAACATTACACATTCACTTTTCCAAACCCCATGCATTTTCCCAAGAGTAGGTATCACCAATGTAGTCTTGCTAGATAAGAAAACAATTTTCTTACCCACTCCAATGTAGACCCTACTGGCAAAGCCTATGTAGATGATCCCTCCAACACAAAAACTTTCACATTTTTCCAAATGTAGTGCACATCATTACCACTACAACCTACATCACATCTAAAGTGTTAGTTTACATCATTTTTTAGCGATAACCCTTTACATCTTGAACAATTCCACTTGTAAGAATTTTGATTTTTATAATTAGTTAATTATAAAATTTATTAAACCAATTTTAAAACTAGTAAGAATGTCTTCAAGCTAGTCAATTGTATTGCCATCAACCTAACTGACATGGCATCTAACCAAGATGTTGTGAGGGTTTATGACCCTAAAGACCCTACCATGGCTGAATGTAGATAGTTGCTTAGGCTATGATGGAAGAGCCCAAATTTCTCAATCATCAATGAAAATTATATAATTTCATCTATGCCAAGATTTAGGTGGGCTTGCTCATTCTGTGAGTAGATGTAGAGTCCAAACATAAATACAAATTTATTCACTATAATGTGAAGCAATACATTCCTTTTCCATATGAAAAAATACCACTATTCAATGCCCAAACATGCATCCTATCTCATCTATTTGAGATGGATGAGTAAGAAGGGGAGTCAAGATCTAAGGGTCAGCATGAGAAGCATGATGAGTTTGAGGCAAATCCTAAATCGGACAACTTCTTAAGGAGCCTTTTCTAATAGTCAACTCCCTAAGCCACTATACCCACCTCAATCTCTTCTACCTCCTCCATGTGGCAAGTCCCTCAACCTACTTCTGTAGTCTATCCAACCATGTTCGATCCAACACTCATAATACAAGCCCATTAGGCATAATCCATGCTTCAAACAGTCTTCCTTTGCTCCTCTATGTCATTTACTGCGTAGCCAAGGTCTACACAGCCATCACCAATGGTCTTCACCACCTCTCACCCCTTCTCCATACTAGCAGGCTCCATAGTGGGACCCCAAATAACCCAAGGATCATAAACATACTTGACACTCTTTATTCCTCATATACATACTCTAACCTCATTCTCTCTATTTGGTCCTCCTACAACCATGATGACCCAACCTATCCCTTCCATGCTATAACCCATCACAATGCCACATGCCTCTTAACTCACACCACAGTCATTTGTACGAATACCCCAGCCCACCGAAATGCCTCAAGGCCTAGATCAAGCATTCCAAGTGATCCAATATCTTAGAGAAGAATTACAGAAGCTTAAAGCTTCAACAACCCAAATGATGAAAATCATGGACTTCTATTAGGACAACCTAATCAATTTCATTGTCCCATTGATAACTCTTCCATTAGACATCCCCATACCTCAATTCACCAAATACAATAGAGAGGACAATCCTAATGCCCATCTTATAGCATTTTGTTCTTACTGTCTATTACTACAAGCATGACCACATACCATAATGTTGATTTTTCCTATGTTCATTACTGGGAAAGCCTTGGACTAGTATCAAGTATTAGCAAGAGGATCTATATCCTCACTAGAAGACTTAATTCCACAATTTGTTAACCATTTCAAGTATAACTTGAAACCAAATACAACTCTTAACCATCTAATGGAGGTCAAGTAAGAACCCCTTGAGCCCGTGTAAAAATTTATACAATGATGAAATGATCTTCCAAATAAGATTCCAAAATAATAGTCAAGACTCACCTTGTTTCCCTATTCAAGGGGGTGGTTAACAACTTCATTAAGTCTAAGCTCTACTACTTAGACCTATAGTTGTTTAATCAAGCATTTTCACAAACCAAGAACATAGAGGATGCCACTGAGGCTAGTCATGATCCTACCTACATGGCATACAAGAATCAACATGTACAAAAAGATAAGAAAATAAGGAAGAAAAATAATGTAGTTGTGACCACTATGGCTAAAGAAAACAAAACAACACAGGGGCCTCTACCACCAATAATCAACCATCAATGTCTGAGGCCCCTGCATGAACCACTACAAGGTCTAACTTTGAACGAAAATATTGATCTAAGTATACTAGGTTATATCTAAAATATTGCAAACTCCATGATCAATTGTTGAAGAGTGGAAGAATACAATATAAACAAATGATCAATAATGCTCATAAGAAGCATGATAGACTATGTGAAATCACCAAGAATCCTACTCTTGCAACCAAGGATGACCTACCACTACCTAAGTACTTCAAACTTGACCATTTCTACCATTACCATCAACTACCAAGTCATGATACCAAATTTTTCCTGGCACTAAAGGATGACCTATAGATGATGATAGACAAGGGTGAGTTGGTACTGAATACATCTAACCTATTTAGGCCTTAGAACTAATCCATGTAAGTCTATAATGATCAATTGAATACCAAAAATAGCCCATACACTATAGCTACATTCAATGTAAACAACAATTATAGACTTACGCGGGAGCCATTCATGATTTGGGTACCTCCTCGTAATGATATGGGTCCTTCAACTTCATCTAGCTCAAGGCCTCCTTTTGTGATAAGCGTATCCTCACCTACATCTTCCAAGCAACCTTTTCTAATTAGAGTGCCCCCTCCCATTGAAACCAAACCTATCACTACAATACAATCATGTCCTCCCATAGTGGTCAACAAATTGGATTCTTCTCAACCAAATAATAACAACAGAAAACCCTCAAGAAAAAAATGTAAGAAGTCCATGCCAAAGCCTAAGAAAAAGGACAATAAGTAGGCTAAGGCATGGAAGGAGGTGGGTCCACAAAAGTCCACTCCCATCTCATCCATTCCAATAAGCTCTAATGCTTAGGCTACTACAACTATTCAACCATGGTAGGATCCCAAGCCATAAGAAAAGGGAAATGACGCCAAAACATAACCATTGAAAGATGAAGTTCGCATACTAGGGTGCATGGAGGAAGTCAAAAAAATCAAAAATGAGAGGCCAAAAATCGATGAAAAAGACTTCCTCAATGTGATGGAATAGGTTAAATAGTCAATAAAATAAAAAAAATACCTCCTTTAGCCTATATGACCTTGTAATGATTCCGCTACACACTATGAAGCATTAGTGAACATGTTGATCTTTATTCCTATTATCAAGGGCATCCCCACTAGTGAAGAGTCCATCCATGCAATGATGGTACAACCTTTACAAAAGTAAGAAATGAAGTCAACAACACTAGTGTTTCATGATAGTGAAGTTAAGACCAAACCCCAAAATGGCAAGACAACCAAGGCCTCCCTTTTCATAACCACATGAGAAGGACAATAAAAGGTACATAGGGTACATGTTGATGATAAATTAACAACTAACATAATACCTTATATCATCATAGATGTTTTGAGCCTAATGGAGCATATGAAATGTACTTTAACATCTGCTCTTAAATCCTTCAATGGATCTTAGGTTGCCATAAAAGGCTTTATTTTTTTTAGACTTTGTGGTAGGGGAACAATATCTGATAACGGCCGACTTCTTAATGTTGGAAGAGACACTAGGATTCAATCTTATCCTAGGAAGGCATTGGCTAGCTCAATTACTCATCCATCCACCAAGAAATTTACCTTCCTTACATGGGAGGTGATATAATCATCCATGGCAATAGTGTAGATCTATTGATAGTTAACAATGTTAACATAGAACAAGGATCTAAAGTGTAGTTTCAAGAAGAAACTCCTACTATTAACCATGAAGTCAAGAAGCCTAATAGAGTAGGAGAGGCTAAAACTAACAATGATGAGCCCATGAATGTGCCATGGGAAGAGCTACCCTGCAACATGGTTACGAAAGGAAATGGGGAATATAGGATTGTGCAAAGTAAACCATATACATTTCCTAATCTTTTAAATATTAAGAGCCACTTGCATAATTGATGTATTCCCTCTCCAATTCATTCACCCTTGCACCTATAACCATGTAGCCTTCTTTTCATATAACCTTCTTAAACTAGTTTAAATATTATTTGCATGCACCATTTTTCTTTACTTTACTTTCCATTATTTAACTTTACTTCATGCATAGCCTAAGATTCATTTTCGTTTATAATTTACCTTATATGCCTTTTTATTTTAGAAGATAAAACATGAAAAATACCATAAAAATTTTAAAACATAATGATGAAAAAAAATTTCTTTTCAAAACATGAGACCTACCATGGCCTAAAACTAGAAAAATGTGGGTCCATAATGGCCTAAAATTAGTAAAACCTATGGCCTATTAAGGTCTAAAACTAGGAAAATCATGAGCACCCGACATGGCCTAAAATTGGCAAATCGTAGGGCTCACCATGCCCTAAAATTGGCAACTTGGAAAGCCCACCATGGCCTATAAATGGAAAATTGCATGGGGCATGTCATGGCCTAAGACTAAGAAGTATCTTATAACTAATTTACAACCTAGCTCACATCCTAGTTTCCTAGACATTTTACACATTTTAACAATGTAGCCTTATAACATGAATGCAAACATATAACATATAACATGCATAAAACATTAAGCATCAAAACATTTATGTTTGTTACGTAGTATGATAAAGGTTTAAATAATACATAAAATAATAAATCGTCTCTCAACCATCCATGGCTAGCACTAGCCACAACATCATAATAACATGAACACCAACTACAAATGAAATAATCAAAGACACAGCCAATTGATGGTGCTAAGGTACTGCCAAATGAGGCTAATGAGCATCTTCAACATCATCGCCATCGGGGCCACCGATGTCACCTGGTACCTATACCACAATAATATAAGTCTAATCAATAATTGACACATGAAAGAAAATTAAATTAATTCAAACTAAAATAAAACATGCCAAAATAAAATAGAATAAGAAAACCTAGGAGGACTTTGGTGCAACATCTTCTGGCAAGATGCTTCGAAGACCAACCTCCAAATGATGGAGGATTTGGTCCTCGGTCATGTTGGCCCAATCCACCTCCTCAAGATTAATACTTGTCAAGATGTTTCTTTCAACAATCTTGGTCCATGTACCACTACAATTTAGTGGTAGCGACCTCCCCAAAAGTAGTAGAGACTTGAGGAGATGCAGAAGCAGCCACTATCAGAGAGCCTTCAAATAATTTGAAGACACTCTCTACTTGAATCTCCTTCACAAATAGATCCAACTTGTGTCATTCATTGGAGTCCTCTTTTAACCACTTAAGATAGGCTTCATGTTTAGCCTTATACTTCTTTTTATGGCCTTTTTATGCACGGCACCACTATAGGACATAGGCATAGTAGTCTCATCACTCCCTAGCCATACATGTTAGTAGGTCCCTCTGTAGTTTCTACTTAGCAACCTTTCTATCAATGGAAACCTTGCCATTAATGGCATTCTAGTATCATGTCCATTCAATTTCCTTAATTCACAAGGAACTTCTATTGGTCACATGAGCCTCTAAAAATTCCTTACAATCTTTAAGATATATGTTCACCTCAACCAGCTTCTTGTTTTTCTTTGCTAATGCTACAAATTGTTCCCATGGGAAATCACTGGAACATTGAGTTTCTCACAAATTTTTAGCACATGAAAATGCATGTTCAGTGGCACTTTCATAAAACTTTCATGGAACATTCTCTACATCCAATGGTAAGCTGGGAAAGGCATCAATCTCAATGGACCAATTAGGATCCCATCTAATCTTAGGCATTGAAAATGATAAAATTGAAAAAATAATAAATAACCAAATAACTAATAAACAATGAAGAAAAGGATAACTATAATAATTCGCCCACAAAAATACAAAAAAAAAAAACACAAGATAAGTTAAGTTCTTAAAAACATTGACAATAATATATTGCAAGTGATCGATCATGTCCTCAACCATCCCATGCATGAATTCCCTCTTATTAGGAGTATCAACCCATTGCTTCATGCAAAATGTGAAGGTTGAAGTAGTGGGTTGAGGCTTAGTAGCTAGGAAAATAATAAAAATCAACCAACAATTAAGACCAAGCTTAAATATAAGATAACAAAAATTCAAATGTATAAAACAAAATGCACATATCCCTAGAGCATCATTTGAAGTGATAGAATAGGGTTTACCTAGCTATTGTTGAAATTTTGGTATGTTAAAACATTAAGAAAAATGGAGTACAAGGAAGTTTTTGTGGTTTCTATATTTACATGAGTAAGAGAAAAGGACTTAAGGAATCACAAGTAAGTTCGAGAAAACAAGGACTCAAGGGAGCATGGAAAAATACAAATAATTCAAGAAAAATGTGTCTATTTTTATTAAGGATGATTCCAAGATGTTTTAGCATGTTTTAGAGTGTTTTTGGCTCATTTTGATGAGTCTAGGAGGTTATAACATCTATGGGAACCTATTTGAAGAGATCCAGAGGCTCCCAACATCAAAACAACCAATTTCATTTTCTGCACCTACACAAGAGACATCTTTCCCATATCAAAGACATCTTTCCAATAGGTAGCATAGCCAAAGAAATCTCTACAAAATAGCAAAAATCTTTCACCAAGTGAAGACATCTTTCCCCAAATAAAGATGTCTTCACATAATACAAGCTAGCTATAGAAAGACATCTTTCTCTAGACAAAGACGTCTTCTAGAATGGAGATTTTAGAGAGACATCTTTCCCAAACAAAGATGTTTTTCTAGGATTGAAAGAAAATATAGAAAGATATCTCAATCATGAAGAAGATGTCTTCGATGACCATTAGTGACTTTTGGCTAGCCGTTGCACAAGTTCCAAGATGGATTTAGAAACACGATGCCTATAATAAGACTTGGGGTTCATTGGGAAAAGTGCAAGCCTTGTTGTATTCATTGTACAATCATTTGTAATCATTGAATTCTCTATTGGTCCTCATTGTATTATCATTTTGGCATTGTAAAGTGTGTTGTATCTAACTATATAAGGATCAGCAAACTGAGTTGCAATTATCCCTTGTAATTCTTATTCTTGTTGCCCTACAGGGTTAATGTACTTGAACTTGTTGGGATCCTATGGGATTAAGTTGTTGGTGTTGCAGTACAACACTCTAGTGTAGGGCTCAAGATTGTAAAGGTATTGTAAGCCTTAAAATCACATTTCCAAGCCAGATAGAACCTTGTAGGGTTGAGTGATTAGTGTTGTGACAACACTCCAAAGTGAGGCTTCAAGACTATATAGGGTGTGGATCCTTGAATCACATTTTGAGAGCAATAAATCCTGAAGGTGTGCTTGTGATCTACCCTCCAAGTATGAACTACCCAAGTTGGAAAACCATATTAAATTTGATGTGTGTGCTTTTCCTATTTAAGTTTTAATTTGGGAAACTTATTCATCCCTTCCTCCTTCTAAGTTCAACAATCCACAAGTGGTATTAGAGCCTAGTACTCTTGCACTCTACATCATCTCCAAGAGTGAACATGGAAGGGATTATCAACTTTAGACACATTTGGACAAAAAGACTAATATGCTTCATAAACTATTTTGCTCAATTCCTAGATCAAATTTCTTCCAAAGGTAAATATCTTATTCCTTTATTTACATTTAGAAATAGAGGAAACTACACTTGTAAGATTGATAAAACTCATGATAATTTGAATGATATTTCCTTTGAAGAAAGGTATGATATTTTTTTCCATTAAGTTAATTCTTCTCAAAGGTTGTGTTGAAATGAAAGATGTTTTACATGTGAAGGAAATGAAGATTTTAGTTCTTAATGATGAATGTTCTTATCTCAAGAAAGAGAACTCAAACCTTAAGGTTGAGATTCAAAAACTAACTCATGTGATTGAGCAAATGATTAAGACTTTTAATCAACAAAAACCAAATCAATTAGAAGGTACAGGAAGAGATAAAAAATTTTCAAGTTCTAATTTTGATTCATCTTCAATACAATGCTTGGTATGTGGTGGAAGAGGCCATGTGGTCTCCAAATGTCCTAGTAATGATAGGTTACAATGAAAGGATAGAAATGATGAGGATATGAGAAAGACCAACTTCTACTTGAGCTGGGATGATGAAGATCAAAGGAAAATGTAAAGGATTCATAACTCATCTGTATGGCTCTCACTGATGATAACGTTGGCATCTTAGATGATGAACTTAATGAGGATGAGAGGTTTGATTTATTGTATAATGAACTTTTAAATTTTCAAAATATTTGCATAAAGTTAAATGAGAAAATTAAAAAAAAGTCATAAGAAATATCTTTATTGAATATAAAAATTTCTAATCTTACAAAATAAATCTCAAACCAAAGGGTTAAGAATGAAAAACTAACCTTGTCTTATGAGTAGGCTAAGAAAGAAATTATAGATGTCAAACTTGTGAATGAGAGGTTAGTCAATAGAAAAGAATCTCTTTATATATTTCTTGGATAAGGAAGAAGTCCAAATGAAAAAAGTTGTCTAGGATGTTGTCAACAGGAATAAGCATCTACATCAACGTCATCTAAACAAGTGACCGCTCTAAAACTTGAGGTAAACACTAGCACTACAAGAAATCAAAAGGTAAATCCAAAGGTAAATTACTTTAATCACAATAGAAAGATTATATGTTACCACTATAATAGGCTAGGACACAAGCATTGGAATTATAATTATAAATATTATCACTTGAATACCTGTTCATATCATTAGAATCATTAGTCTTATCTAAATGTGTCAAGAAAGGAAATCTTATAGGACCATAGGAAAACTCAAAAGGATAAGGGAGTGAAGAAAGTTTAGAATCAAGAAAAATAAGGATGAGAATGATAACATATCTCCAAAAAATTTGTGAGAAGGAGTCAAGCCTTGAAGATTGAGGAAGTCTACATAAGATGAGAAACCTTAAAAGAGGAATCTTATTCTCTAGCATTGTAAGCATCTTCACTCTCTTTGATAAGAAAATTGAGTAGAGGTAAGTATTTAATATATTTTAGGACTAGGGAAAATTAGCTCTAGGTTCTACAAATATTAAGATAAGCATATTTGATATGAGTGAGTCATTATTGGTTGTCAAATAAAATGCTACCATCTTTGTATATGTGATTATGCCATCTTTTATGTACATATGAGCATGATGTGATGAAAATTAACTTGATTAGTTTATGGTTGAATGGAAGCTTATGCTACTTAAAAGTTTTTATTAATAAATCATCTTTTGGATTCTTAACTAGATTGTATTGATTTCAAGTGATTTAAAACCCTTGACTATAATTCATGAACCAAAAGATTTTTGCTAAACATTCATTACTCTTTAAATATATATGTATTATGTTCCATATGATTTGGCAGAGTTGCTTCCCTATAAAATCATATAGTCCACTTTCTTTTGAAAGATTTTTAATGTTTGATAATTAAGCATTGGATTTGGTACCTTTAATGTAATTCATTCATCTCCTATTAAAAGAAACATTTCAATACGAATTATTTGCTATTTTTATGAGAGGCCTCAAAACTAATCTTGATATAACACTCTAGATTTATGAAGAGATCACCTAGTCACTTGTGTGAGTCTCAAAGTATGTGTGATGTTTATGTCTATGTTCATGTGATGATTCTTGTCATGATTGGGAGAATTTTAGACTTTTTTTCATATAACTATGGCAGAACTTAGTCTCCATGGTTGATCTTAGAATTTCTTTGCAGCATGAAGATCCTAAAAGGCTCAAGAGGAGAATAATAATTAGTATCAATCTCTCTACAATAGATGTTTCAAAAGATGGGTCATATATGTAGGCAAAGTCTTAAGTGATTCTCTCAAAGATATGATATCATAATTGCTAAGCTATCTGTCTCTAGCACCTATACCCAACAACAAGCAAGGAAGAGCATATTCATTTTCCAAAGAAAAAGAGGACATTTATTTCACAATCTTTATCTAAAGATGGTCTTTATTGATGAAAGCTCTTGAACTTTATATGTTATATAAAATTATTTGTGAGCACTATGTTTAGGATTTAATGGCTCATATTTGACCTTTTTTATGTTGAGAATGTATCATTTTAAGTGCCTAAGATCATTTTTTACAAATATATATATAGATAATTTTTTTATCATATACTAGTTTATGAATTTTCTAGATGATTGGTTGTGATATTTTATATATTTTTATTTTTTCATCTTGATAATATGTACTGCTTAAACATTCAATATGCATGTTGTTACTCACTTGTCTTGAAATTGCTCTCAAATTGTTAGAAGAATATTGGCTTAGAGACAACTTAATTACTCTTAAATATCTTTTGAAAAGCTTTAATCAAGTATGGTTCATGTTTTTGTGGATAAATGAAGGGTCACTCTTGATAAACACTAGTTTTACTTCATTAGCCCTATAAAATTTATGAGATGTGTACTTCTCATATGGTTCTCTTACAAAATGTTCATTCGTTATGCACAATTATATTATGAAATATTTTTGCAAGTGTTTGGATAGATTCTTTTGGGTGTAGTCCTTCCATAACTATATGTTTCTATTCTAAAATAATATATCTTTTGTAACAAACTTTGCTTCTTAAATGTGTGAATCTCTCATTCTCTTTTTGTTCATATCCAAAAAAGGGGAAAAAGTTGTTTTTGTGATAATGGTCATGCATATTATATGATGTTGCTCTTTTATGATATATCTTTAAGAGATAGGTTATATGCATCATCATTTTTGGTTATGTCCAAAAAGTGGGGAGAAGTAGCTTATGTATTGTGATATTGTGATAAAGACTAACTCATTTTCTTATGTTTTGAACATTACCAAAAAGGGGAATATTGTTGACCTTTTGGTATGTCAAAAAATTTAGGAAAATGGAGTACAAGGATGTTTGTGTGGTTGTTGTATTTACAAGAGCAAGAGAAAAGTACTCAAGGACTCACAAGAAAATTTGAGATCACAAGGACTTAAGGGAGAATGGATGAACACAAAGAATTCAAGAAAAATATGTCTATGTTTATTTAGGATGATTCTTGGATGTTTTGGTATGTTTTGAAGTGTTTCTAGCTCATTTTGATGAGTCTAGGAGATTATAAGGTCTATTCGGACTTGTTTGGAGGCACCCATGGGCTCCCAGCATTAAAAAAAGTAGTTTCATTTTTGGCTCCTATAGAAGAGACCTATTTCCCATATCAAATATGTCTTTCTAGTAGGTAGCATAGGCAAAGACATATCTACAAAATAGCAAACATATTTCATCAAGCAAAGACATTGTTCCCCAAATAAAGACATCTTCATAGAATATAGGCTAGTTGCAGAAAGACTTATTTCTCCAAACAAAGATGCATTTCAAAATGGAGATTTCAGAGAGATGCCTTTCACATACAAAGATGTCTTCCCAAAATATAAGGCAAAGATAGAAAGATGTCTCAAGTATGAAGAAGATGTATTTCATGACTGTTAGTAACTATTGGCTAGTCATTGAATGAGTTCTAACATGGATTTAGAAACATGACAACTATAAGAAGATTTGATGTGCATTGGGAAAAGTGTAATCCTTGTTGTATTCATTGTACAAGCATTTGTAATCATTGAATTCTCTATTTCTCCTCATTGTATTATCATTATGGCATTGTAAAGTGTGTTGTACCTAACTATACAAGGATCACCAAATTGACTTGCAATTATCCATTGTAATTTTTCTTCTTATTACCCTGCAGGGTTGATGTACTTGAGCTTGTCAAGATCCTATGGGTTTGAGTTGTTGGTGCTGTGATACAAAACTCTAGTGTAGAGCTCAAGATTATAAATGTCTTTGAAGCCTTGAAACCACATTTTCAAGCCTAACAAGACCTTGTGAAGTTGAGTGATTGGTGCTATCATACAACACTCTAGAGTGGGGCTTAAAGACTATACAAGGTGTGGATCCTTTAACCACATTTTGAGAGCAACAAAGTCCAAAGGTGTGCTTATGATCTACCCTCTACGTGTGAACTACCCAAGTTGGGGAACCAAATTAAATTCAATGTGTGTGCTTTTTGTTTAAGTTTTAATTTGGAGAACTTATTCATTCCCCCTTCCACACCCCACCACACCCCCACCACCTCGCATCCTTCTAAGTTTAATGATCCATAGCTTTGAGGGATCAAATGTCACATCAAAGTCATCCAATGCAACATTGGATAATCTCTCATCCTCATGTTGTTATAGGAGCTCCTCCTCTAGGCAGTTTTGCTCCATCTCTATTGCTACCACTTAGACCACCAATTCCTATTACTTGCCTACAAGACCAATAGAAACAAAACATAGAATAAATTAGCATAATTTGCTTAAAAAATAACAACATAAACTAAAAATAAAAAAAAAACATAAAACATAGAAAAACTAAAAACATAAAACAAACTAAAAAATACTTTTAACCACATTACATGCCTAGTTGAGTCTAATAACAAATCTCCTCTTAAAGGGGTACTTAACTACTAGCGCTTCTTACTCAACCCTAGGTCTCTTCAATTTGGCTCTAGCTACATATTTAGCTTCAACACACAATGTCTTTGCCTTTTTAGCAATCCCATGGTTAACTTGAGGCTCAATCCCCATGCTATAAGTGAAACACCATCAAAATTCATGTTGCAAATCCTCTCTTCATCTTGAAGCAAAGTTTCATTATAAATGTAAAATATGTGGTACAAAAGCTACAATCTTACATATTTCAACTTTTCTGGCTGAAAATATTTCAAAATGTTGTTATTTCTCCATTTCCCAAATAGAAATAGGTACCCCATGTCTATATCTGGGCTCAAGAAGGTTGAAAATGCCTTTAGAATGACTAAAAATGGCATTTTCATGAGTTTTTGTATGGGTATAGTCCCAACTACGCTAGAACCAGCCATAGTAGCTATAGTAGCCAATGTAGTCATCACCAAGACTAGGAAAAAGTGTAGCTTTCACCAAGCATGACACTTTCCTACAAGTTCCACCATTTCTGTAGTTTTCATCTATCTTTCCATTTTCCAATACTTTTCCATTTCCAATTTCCAAAAGCCTATTTACTATTTATAGTAAATGGATGGGTTTTCTAGATATACTCCATTCTAGACATACCAAAAATAGCAACTAAGATGGCAATAGTTGGCTAACTATGCTAGTAGTAGTTGGCTGACTACACTAGTAGTAGTTGGATTGACTACGCTTATAGTAGTTGAACTAACTATACTTGTAGTAGTTTCTTAACTATGTTGGTAGTAGCCAATGGACTACACTAATTGATGTAACTATTGCAAGCCCCCAATTAACACCAATCAATCAGCCATCAATGATAGTCCCATAAATAGCCACAGCAACCCTATAAAAGCCCAATGTTGACACCATTTCTAGGTTTGAATTTTGGCACTTCACAAGACATATACTATTTCAAATTTTCTCAATTACCATCACATACACTTGGCATTCAAATCACTTGGCATTTTCAACACCATTCTAATAGCAAAACTATTTCCACTTTCACAACCATTCCCCTTTCTCATCAATCCCACTCACAACCCTATTACATTTCCTATGGCAAAACCTAGTACTACGCTAGATGTGCACACCTCCACATAACTTCCATTGCTATTGAAAGTATAAATCCTATTTCCATATCCATTGGCATTTACCAAAAAACCATTACAACCATCATACCTTCACCTAGTGGTGTCATTTGGTGGAAGAAAACTATGACTACACTAGAAACAAAGATTCCCATGTAGTTTCCATTGTTCCAAGTGCATAACACCAATCCCATTCCCATGCAATAGACTTGGAAAAGACCAAAAAGAAGTTGCAACAGGCCAAAACTAGGAAGCAATAGGATTGTAGAGGGAGCTCTCTCATCTCTCTCAAATGAACTTCAAGCTTTTGGCCAGTAGCTTCCTATGCCTTCTCGCACAACTTGTACACTATGAAACCAAAACTCTATTTATATTCCTTTATAAATTTTTTGTTTCATTTTTTATAAATATTTAATTTTTGTTTTCATTTCTATGTCTATTTATATAATTGTGATTTCTATTTACATTTCTATTTATAATAGTCCATTTCCTTCTATGTTTCCAACCACACTAAAAGGTAATTTCCAAAACCATTTCCATTTACATTCCATAAGTCCCTGGGTGATCTATGGAACCATTTAGGGCACCTAAATCCCATTTTTCATGAAGGCCATTGGGATCCATGGGTTGAAGCTACTGTGCCAAATCTCTCAACTTTCCTATGATCAATTTTTCTAGTCGCAACAATTTTTTGGCACTAAGAGGGCCTCTACATGAATTCTTGGTCAAAAAGCCCATTTCTATAAATTTTCCATATACTGCAAAATCCATTCAATTGGATTTTACTATAGATTTTTTCCATTTACTAGAAAACCCATTCCATTGGATTTTTCCACCATTTTCATGTTTACTGCAAAATCCATTCTATTGGGTTTTCTTGTCATTTTCATGTTTATTGAAAAACCCATTCCATTGGATTTTCCTACCATTTTCTCCTTTACTAAAAAACCCATTTCCTTAGGCTTTTCTATCATTTCTCATTTACTGAAAAACCCATTTCATTGGGATTTCCTATCATTTTCCTGTTTACTACAAAACCCATTCCATTGGATTTTCCTACCATTTTCTTGTCTATTGCAAAATCCATTCTATTGGATTTTTCTATCATTTTTCTGTTTACTACAAAACCCATTCCATTTGGTTTTCCTACCATTTTTCCATCTACTATAAAATCCATTTTTTTGGGTTTTCCTACCATTTTTCAATTTACTACAAAACCTATTTCGTTAGGTTTTTAGCTATAATTTCTCTAGTAATAGTGAAAGTCATTCTGTTAATACCTAATTTCCTATCACTAGTGAGAATATGCTAGCAATAGTTGATGGACTATGCTAGTAGTAGTTGGTAGACCATGTTCATAGTAGTTTTGATAGTAGTGGGAAAACTACCATTTAAACTCATTCCATTCAATGCCTTTCTATTAAAACCCATTCTATTCAACAACATTCCATTGAAACCCATTTCATTCAATGCTACTCTATTGAAACCCATTCTATTCAATGTCATTCCAATAAATTCCACTCCTACTATGACACCTATTTCCACTTAATCACCATTTCCTACTACCCTTTTCATGTTTAGCCTATTGTGACAGTAGTTTATCTTACTTACTATGTTTTTACTAAAAATAGCGAAAACACTAAAGAGCACCTCTTGAACCATGTCTTTCCTATAATCAAACAAGTTGGTCTTAACCCTCACTAGCAAAGGTTCTAACCAAGAAGCCAATAAAGTCTATTACCCTAAAGACCCTACTATCATTGAATGTAGGTGATCTTTAAGGGTCAGAGGAGAAAGTCCTAACTTTATAGCCATAAATGAAGACCATTATAACTTCATTTGTGCCAAAATGTAGGCTAGCATGTTGATTACACGTGTGGAAGAAGCCAACAGGGTATTTTTTCTCATACACCAAGGTGGAAAGCAGTATATCCCTTCCCCATAGGATCAAATACCCCTCAATGATGTTTATTCTAGCATCCTAGCCCAATTGATTATGATGGAGGAGCAAGATGACAAACATAGCTTGGAGGGTGAGTAAGAAGAGGAGGATGAGTTTAGGGTAGAATCTAAGCTCAAAAATATCCTGGGAGGATTGTTCTAATATATCACTCTAATGCTTTTATTTTCTATTTGGTATCTATGTTTTTCTAATGCTCGTATGTTGGTATCAAATAGATACCAACATATATCCTGGGAGGATTGTTCTAATAGATCGCTCTAATGATTGTTCTAATAGATCACTCTAATGATATCTATGTTGGTATCTATGTTGTGGGGTACATATTTGATACCAGAATAAACATCATTTTCCCTATTTGGCCCACAAACTACAACCATAACACAACCACTCCCATCCATCTTTAGCCAATAGCATGGCCATAGGCCTTCCAATGTGCACCTCAACATTTTGTTCAAACCCCACAACCAATAGGGGCACCTCAAAGCCTAGATTAAGCTTTCAAAATGATCCAAGACTTGAGTAAAGAACTAAGAAAACTCAAAGCCTCAACTTTGTAAATCATAATGATTATGGATTTCTACCAAGTGATTCCATAATCCCTATAGCCCTACCAATAACTCTTCCCCCTAGTGTCCCTATGCTGTAGTTCACCAAATACAATGGTGAAGGTGATCTAAATGCACATATGATTACCTTCCATTCTAAGTGCTTACTCTTGCAAGTGTGGCCGCATATGATTATGTGAATTTTCCCTATGTCTTTAGTAGGAAAAGCCTTATATTAGTATTGTTCCTTGCCAAGAAAATCCATATCCTCTTGGGACAAATTGATTTCACAATTCATCAATCATTTCAAGTATAACTTAAAACCTAATACCATGCTTGATCAACTAATGAAGGTCAAGCAAGGGCCCCTAGAGCTAGTACAAAGTTTCATCCAATGATGGAACACTCTGCTCAATGAGATACCTAAGTTCATATCTTAGGCATACCTCTTACCTATTTTCAAATGGGCAGTTAATGATTTTATAAAACTAAAATTGTATTATCTTGATCCATGCTCTCTTAGTCAAGCCTATTCCTAGACTAATAACATAGAGGATGCCACTAAGGCTAGCCATAACCCAACCTATGTGGCATATAAGAATCAGCATGCTTGTAAAGACAAAGAAAGAAGTAAACAAAATAATGCAACTATAGCAACCATGATCAAAGAGACTAATACAAATAACCAAGGACCAAGGAACAATTCACCTAAGGGCCCCAATAGCAACAAAGGTGATGACAACCAACCATTAACCTTTGGGATCACTACATCAACTACCTTTATGCCTAAATTTACATAAAAAGACTAATCCAACTACACTATATTACCCATAAAGCCATCAAAGCCATTAGATCAACTATTAAATAGTGATAGACTAGAGTACAAGCAAATGACCAAGAATGCTCAAGAAAAACATGATAGGTTATGTAAAATATAAAAAGACACTACTCAGGCAACTAAGGATGACCCTCCAATGCCCAAATACATTAGGTTAGACCATTTTTTCCATTACCATCTATTGCTAGCTCACAACACCATTTTTTTCCTTGTACTTAAGGATGACCTACAAAGAATGATTGATAGGGGTGAATTGGTACTAGATACATCCAATCTTGTTATGCCTCAGAACTAGTCAATGCACATATACAAGGATCTTCTAAATGCTAATGACAACCCATACATCTTCGGGATTTTTGATGTTAACAACAATCAAAGGACTACAAGGGAACCGTTTGTGATCAGGGTGTCTCACATTGAAAGGGACCCTTCAGCTTCCATTAGCTTAGGGTCTGCTTTTCTTGTAAGGGTACCATCACCATGACCCCCAAAAAAACCCTTTGTGATTAGGGTACCCCAACCCTCTACACCACAACCTACCCCAACAACCAAACAACTTCCTATTGTGGCTCATGCAGTCTTCCACACAACCAACTAGGGATAGCAAGGACTTCCAAATCAAACAATAGAAGAAGGTTGTTAAAAAAGCCAAGAACAAGGCTAATAAGTGGACCAAGTTAGGCAAGGAAGTTGGCCCACTGAATCCAACTCCAATTTCATCTATTTCCATGACTTTCACAACCCAAGCTACTTCAACTACTAAACCACTAGAAGAATCAAGCTTGAAGAGGAAAACTAAGAGCCTAAGTCACAACCATAACCCAAGAATGAAATTCAAATTTTTGGATGTATGGAGAAAGTCAAACACAAAAAATTAACAACTAATAATAAAGACTTTCTTAACACAATGGAACAGGCTAAACAATCACTCAAACAAAAGAACACCACACTGAGCTTGTATGACTTGGTGATGACTTCTACTACCCACTGTGAGGTAATGGTTAAAAAGTTGACATCCATTCCTATTAGCAAGGACATCCCTACTAATGAAGAGTTCATCCATACAATCATAATACCCTCTTCACATAAAGAATCAAAATCAACATTACTAACATTTCATGATAGCAAAATCAAGATAAACCCCCAAAATGGCAAAGTAACCAAGGTGTCTCTTTTTATAACCATATGCATTGGCCAATATAAAGTACGCAAGGTATATGTAGATGATAGGGAAAAAATGAATGCCATATCCTATACCATATTTGAACGCCTAGGCTTAACTAAAAAAGTGTAACATACCTTAACTACAGTTCTTAAATCCTTCAATGGATCATGAGTTGTAGTCAAAGGTTCCAATTCCTTAGATTTCATGGTCAGGAAATGGTTCCCCATAATAGTAGATTTTTTAGTGGTGGAAGAGACCCCAAGATTCAACCTTATCCTTGGAATACCTTGGCTAGCCCAATTACAGGCTGTGTCTTCTCCCATTTATTAAGAAATCTACCTCCCTTATGAGGGAGGTGAAAGCATTATTCATGGTGAAAGCACAATCCCCTTAGATGTTAACAACATTGGTGTAGTGCAAGGATACAAAATGGAGTTTCAAGAGGAAACTCCCACCATTGACCATGAAATCAAACAAGAGGAAGAGGCCAAAGAAATAGAAAAAAATAATAATGAATCCATTGATGTGCCATGGGAGGAATTTCCCTTCAACATTATTGGCAAAGGTGATAGAAAGTATAAGTTTATGCAAAACTAACCATACACTTTTCCTAATCTTTCATAGCTTAGGAAACACGTGCACAAGTAATATATGCTCCCAATCTTTCCAATACCCTATGCATTTTTAGCTGTGTGATCTTATAACATTCATAGCCTTATAGCCTTGTTTACATTTTACTTGTTAATATCATTTCATTTCACTAATGGCCTAGAATTTACTATTTTTTACATCCTTTACTTTTAGATCATGTTTTACTTTTGTTTAATACCTTAAAATGTTATCACAATCCACTAAGACCTTAAACTAGCATCACAACCTACCATGGCATTAAACTAGCAAATACCATTCTAACTTATTTTTTTCTGTCTACAACTTTATTTATTAGCCATTTCAACATTTTATTGCATTTAGCAAACGTAGCCTTAGAACATAGATCATAAAGTATGCATTGCAACATAAATAAAATCATAACTTTAGAATGTTGTGATGATAATTAGAACTTAGATATAAAAGAATAAGAATGTTCATAACAACATAACCATAATAAAGATGTTTAAACAGTAAAATGTTTTGGCTAACACTAGCCATACATCATTGACATCAAAAGATCACATCACCATCAACTAAGATAGGCATAAAACAATATAGGACGAAGGAGGTGGATCAACATCTCTATCCTCATCGCTAGTGCCACCAATGCCTTCTGGTGCCTATAACATGACAAAACCAAGACCAATTAGCAACCAATAAATATTCAAACAAAAATCAATGAAATTAAAATTAAATGAACTAACCTAAGATGGTTCTAGAGTTGTATGTTCTATGAGGAAAGTTAGGAGACCAACCTCTAGATGATGGAGGACCTCTTCTTCAGACATGTTATAATTCACACCCCCATGATTAAGACTTGTAAGGATATTAATCTTGTCAACATCCATCCATGTAGGAGGCTTATGTGAAAATGTAGTAGAGGTTGCCTTCCCTGAAGTAGTAGTAATTTGATGAGTAGGAGAAGTAGCCATAATCACATTGTTTGTAAATATCTTATAAACCTCCTCTACATTAATTCCCATCATAAACAACTCTAACTTCTATAGCTCAATAGACTCCTCTTGTAACCACTTAAGGTAAGCATCTTGTTCAGCCTTATAGATCCTCTTATGGTCCCTTTGTTTGTGGCCCATTTCAAGCAACCAAGCATAGTAGTCCTTCCACTCACCAACCTTGTGGTTGATGAGATCAATCTAAAGCTTCTATTGTACAACTTCACTAGCAACAGAAACCTTACTTTGAAGTGCATTCTAGTAGTGAGACCAAAGTATCTCCTTAGTGAGCAAATATTCTTTGTTGCTTACCTAAGCCTCTATGAAGTCTTTACGATCCCTAAGGTATGTTACCTCTTCTTTTAACTACTTGTTCTTTATTTGCAATGCATAAACTTCTTTCCATAGGAACTCATTAAAGCATCTACATTCCCACAAAGACTTAGCACATGAGAGTGAACATCATACAACTTGTGTGGGACATTCTCTATATCAAAAGGAAAGAAAGGCACTGCATTGACCTTAACTAGCTTATTAGGATCCCATCTTAGATTAGACACTGTAACTAACATAGAATAAAAATTAAACAAACTAAAAATAGTTAACAAAAGAAAATTACATAGCAACAAAAACCAAAATTAAAAATATGAAAGGAAAAATGAGTTGAAATTCTTAACAATATCAAGTGCTATCTATTGTAACCATTTGATCATATCTTTGACCACACCCTACATAAACTCTAGTTTATTTGGAATTTCTGCCCATGGTCACATATGAAAGGTAGAAGTGGATGCTTTTACTTATGGATCTTTGGGACTAACAAGCATGGCGAACAACCAAACAATCATGACCATTATTAAACATAACATAGCAAATTCAATGCTTAGAACTAAAAATCATAAATACTTAAAAGGTCTTCTAATATAGTGATAGGAGGTTCAATCATTCGTGGATCCTCTAGCATAGCGTCAAAGGGATCCATAGGAGGAATAGGTGGTAAGTCATCATCCTACATCTCATCATCATCATAGTGTCTCAATATTTTTTCTTCTTGGTGTTGTAGTTCCTCCTCCCCTTGATGCTTCCTCTCCTCTTTAGTAGTAGTTGATGCTACTCTAACTTCCCTCTCCTGTTTCTTATCTACAAGAAGCACAAGATATCTTAGCACATCATACAAAACTACAAACCAATCATAGCATCTAAACAAAGCAACAATGAGACAATGAATCAACAAAAAACATACCTCTAATTTCATCCTACATCCCTCTAAGCTTGACGGTTATCTTTTTCTTAGGAGGCTTCCCAACTATTGGCACTAGTTTATAACTGAAGGCCTCTTAAGTTTTTCCCTGACAATACCCTCAGCTTCTACATGCAACAACCAAACCTTCTTAATGCTAGTCAGTATGGTGAAAGGCTCAACCCCTATGATATCAAGAGATTTACAACATTGCCCATCAAGGTCCTTAGTAGTACCAAGAAAGGATACATTTGTAGCTTTCAATGGATCTTAGGCCCTTGTAATTGTAGTAAGAAGCTTCACCCAAGGTCTATCAAATTGGGAGGGATCTTGGACCATCCATTGTCCATTCCTTCTTACACTAGAAACTCCAAAAACCTATGTAAGTAAGCAAAAAAGAGTGTTAAATGCACATGGTACTTCATAGTGAGGTTCTTGCAAAGTTTTTGGACTTTCAACTAAAGTCCAGAAACCAAGTGTGTGGCCCAGTTAAATTGAGTGCCCTCAATGAATACCTTCTTCATGGTCCAAGCTTGTTCCATGGAAAAAATCTTTCCCTACAAGAACAACTTGGGAAACACTTGGGATTAGAACAAGGGATACATCTCTATAATCAATGATTATTTAATGTCCTTTAGATGGTACCCCTTATTACCATGTTGAGTGTCTAACTACTCTTGCACTTCATCCCAGTGATCCACCTCCTTCCCCACTTTGACAATAACTAACATGCCATCATTCAAGACATCAAATAGGTCACTAAATGTGGATGCATTAATGCCAAAATAATAGTCGCACCATGAACACCAGTGAAAAATCTCTCAACTATTTGGTTAAAAGATTTAAAGGTGTTTAACATTTCTGTGGTAGGAACAACTAGGCATAGGGCCATGAAGAGGTCAAACATGCCTGTATGGATGACCCTCACACATATAGCATTTAGTGCCCAATATGATAACCAATCTTGTGAGGATTTCACCTCATAAAACTTAAGGATTAAGGTCTCTTTTGTATGTTTTGAAGTGATAATTATAAGTTCAGTAGATGGAGTGACCACTATAACACAACAAAAGATAGCCTGTTACCCTTAGCATAGGTAGAATAAGCATAACCACTTAAGTAAACTAAAATGACCTAAAAACCATATAACTAGAAATATATTAGCATACAATCAACAATCTAATAACACTTACTTTGTGTAAACGACTCAAGCATCATAGGAGCTTTGGGTTGTGGATCCGACTCCAAATCATTAGGAGATGGGCTAGCCCACCAGATATCTATGCTCCTATTTTCTACGCATCTCTTGTACACCTTGAGGTGATGTCCAATGCTATTCTCAAGGTCCCCATGCAGTTGCTCTAACACTGCAAGCCTCATGTTTAATCTCTTAGTGAACAGCTCTAGAGCTATGTGAGCTAGGAGGAAAAGGTTATTAGCCTTGATTCAGCCTTAATCATCCATCTTGAACCTACAAGCAAGTAAAATAAGAAACCATATATACTTATAACTTTAAATGCATAAAAAAATAGAAAATAAAAAAGATAACAATACTACTTTCCCCTCTATATGATAGATAGTTCCAGGATTATTTTGGAACCATGTATGTGCATGATGACCAACAATCAAGGTGTTATCCAAGTTATATTATCCAAATTTCGGTATCCTCTGTATTTGAGATAGTTTATGAGGATCCATGGTAATCATGTCACCATGTGTCTCCCCTCCTCTTAGGTCAATCCTCCAAACATCAACAAAGAGAGGCTAATGAAACACCATCAAAATTCATGTTGCAAATCCTACATTTCAACTTGAGGCAAAGTTTCATTGTAAGTGTAAAATATATTGTATAGAAGCCATAATGTTTCATATTTCAACTTTTTTGGGGTCAAAAATACTTCAAAAATTTGTTATTACCTCATTTCCCAAGCAAAAATAGGTACCCCATATCTATATTTAAGCTTGGGAAGGCCGAAAATGCCTTTATAATAGCTAAAAATAGTATTTTCATGAGTTTTTGTAGGGGTATAGCCCCAACTACGTTGGAGCCAGCCACAATTGCTATAGTACCTAGTGTAGTCATCACCAAGACCAAGTAGAAGTGCAATGTTGCATTGTTGGGATAGTCACTTCTCCAACAACAACAAGTGTATGCCTCCCAAGTCAACAATATTAGTCTTCACTAGGCACAACACTTTCCAATAGGTTCCACCATTTCTATAGTTTCTTTTCATCTTTTCATTTCCCAATACTTTTCCATTCCCCATTTTTTAAATCCTTTAGCATAGCCAAAAAATATTGTTTACCATTTATAGTAAATGTATGGGTTTTGTGGATATAGTTCATTACATACATACCACAAATAACAACTACGCTAGTAGTAGTTGATTGACTTTGCTAGGAGTAGTTGGCTAACTATGTTAGCATTAGTTGGATTGACTACATTGGTAGTAGTTGAACTAACTGCACTAGCAATAATTGGACTGACTAAGTTGATAGTAGTTGGACTGACTATGCTAGCAATAGCCAATGGACTATGCTAACAGAAGTAACCATTGCAAGCCCCCAATCAATGCCAGTTAGCCAACCATCAATCATATGCCCAAAAATAGCCACACTAACACTATAAAAGCCCAACATTGATACCATTTCTAGGTCTACATTTTGAAATTTCATAGGACATATACTATTTCAAATTTTCTTAATTGCCATCACATACACCTGACATTCAAGACACTTGGCATTTTCAACACCATTCTAACAACAAAACTATTTCCATTTTCACAACCATTCCCTTAACCCATCAAGCCCACTCACAACCCTATTATATTTCTAGTAGCAAAAACGTGTACTATGTTGGACATGCACACCTCCACATAGCTTCCATTACTATTGAAAATGTAAATCCTAACTTCACCTAGTGGTGCCATTTGGTGGCAAAAACTAGGACTAACTGGGCACAGAGACACCCATGTGGTTTCCACTACTTCAAGCATGTAACACCAATCCCATTCCCATGTAGCATACTTGGCAAAGACCAATGAAAAGTTGTAGTAGGGTGAAACTAGGAAGCAACCAAATCATGGAGGTAGATCTCTCATATCTCTCCAACGACCTTCAAGCCTTCAACCAACAACTTTCTATGTCTTTTGGTACAACTTGTACATTGTAAAACCTAAACTCTAATTATATTCCTTTATAAATTCTATGTTTCATTTTGTACAAATTTTTTGTTTTCATTTCCATTTCTACATTTGTTTATGTAACTATGATTTTTATATACAATTGTCTATTTCTTTCTACATTTTCGACCATGCTCAAAACCATTTGTTGAAACCATTCCCATTTGCATTTCATAGGTCCCTGGGATTTGTTGGATCATCCAGGGAACCTCAAATCCCATTTTTCATGGAGGCCCTTAGGATCTGTGGTTTGACACTGTTACACTAGATCTCTTGAATTTCCAATGATTGATATTTCCGATCACAATAGTCAGGCAAAGCATAACACCTACCACTAACTCCCATAGTGGTTACAAATAGCAATTTCCTAATGTCCTTTGGTTGTTTATAAGGCTACATGATGGGAAAAACATGTTTTACCCTAGGATTAGAGAGTTGGGATGGATCTTAGCATTTCCTCATAAGGTTGTTTCAAAGTTTAAGAATCTTCCCACGTAGTCTAGAAGCTAAGTGACTAGCTAAGTTCAATTGACCATCCTCTGAAAGGACCTTCTAAATCGTCCATGCCTACTCAATGCTAATAATCTTTCCCTATGATAACAACTTAGGGAACATCCAAGAGAAGAATAGAGGATATGTCTCTCTAGCGTCTACAACCTGAAATTGGTTAAGAGGAAATTCCTTGTGGCCACAATGAGTGTCTAACCACCCTTCCATCTCCTCTTAGTGATCCTCCTTTTTACCTACTTTGGTGACAATCTTCAAGGCCTCACGAGGAACTCCAAAAGAGGGAATTGAAGGTGGATTCATTGATGGCCAGGGTGAAAAGCACATCATGAACCTAGGTGATGAACTTTTTCATTCCTTTGTCAAAGGAGTCTATGATGTTCACCATCATAGGGGTAGGGATGGTTGGGTTAGGGGCCATGAAAATATCAAGTAAACCTACATTAGTGATGCGTTCTTGGATGTTTTTAGGAATCATACTGGCCAACCACTATTGCACCAAATCCACATTACTATACTTGAGGATGAAAGTCTTCTCAGAGTATCCTGAAATAACCAATGTGATGGTGGAGGAGGAGGTAGCCCCTATAATATAAAAGGATGCCAATTAACTTAGGCATATTCAAATCACATAAAACCAAAACATAATAAGTGTAACCCAACAAAACCAAATCTATAGCCATATCAACAAAACCATTTACACACTTAAAGCCTAGAAAACTTCTAACTGTGTAACCATGAAAACATTGACATAGTATAGAAATAAAATATGAAAAAATAATAAATAATAATAATAAGTAAAAAATTCTTACTTGTCTTGTTGGATAAAGGAAATGTGAGGAGATAAAGGGCGATACACATATCCATACCAAAATTAGGGATTCCCCACCAACTATGGATTTTCCCATTTGTCAAGCACCTGCAATAGGTTTTGGCATGGACTATGGTGTATCTACCAAAGTCATCTTTAAGTTTCTCCATCACAGTGAGCCTCACCACTTAGCCTTTGATAAATACTTTTAACATTATTTGGGCTAAAGGCCAAAGTTGGTCACTCTTATTCAGCCCATGATCATCAACCCTATACCTACAAGTGTAACAAAATTTAAAAAAAAATTAAAAAATAAAAATAACCTAAGAAAAAAATAACTTAATTTCACTCTTACTCCTTTAAATAGTAGATAGTGCCAAGAGGATTCTAAAACAACATGTTGACTTAGTGGCCGACAAGAAATGTGTTATTTGTATTATATTGAAAGAACTGAGGCATGTCCCAAATCTTGGACAATTTATGACTTCACCTAGTATACTTTTTTTCATGTTGCTCACCCTCAACACATGTTTCAAGATTTTCAATAATAAACTTAATGATCATACATTTAGAATGGGGTAGTAGGGTCTCTATAATCAACAATGTTATCTCTAAAGCCAACTATGACCATACCATCACACTAAAGTTTTGGAGTACATAGGCTAAGGACTTCTTTGCCCCCAATTGAAACCATATGGAGCCATGCTCTAGGACCATGCGTATGGGTGGGGTGTTAGTCCCTAATGTGTTGATATTGTAGAGTAACCCTACCATCTCTATAACCACCAAGACTGGTTTTAGAAATGTCCTGCACATGACAACAACAACCTTTAAAATCATAAATACCCATAACCAAAAAAATGAATAGCTATCAAATAACCAAAATTATTTCAACATTAGTATCGACATTCTCACTTAAGCCAAATAATGATATTTATAATTTTCAACACCTAGAGCTAAAACAAGATGATAACCAAAATTATGACTAGTTTACGCATGAAAGACCAAAAAAAACCAAGTAGTTAACCAACAACCAATTGTAGTTTCATGGTAAAATATGCATCAAAAATTGTAAGTATTTTATGTAGAAAAATTGAAGCCATGAAAACTAGCTTTTACATACTACAACAGTCACAAAGGCCAAAATTGAATTTCACAAAATTTTTACTAGAACTCCTAGTTAATAGTGAAATTAGCTGTAGTGAAGACTCTAGGAGACTAGTCGAACATTTTTGGAAAAGTTCATGTGACTATTGAAAAATAAAATAAAACATGTAAAAAAATTCAAGAATCTTGTAACATAGCCACAAAACTTCAAAAAAACCATTTCCACATAAAAAAACACAAAATTTGCATTGCTTTTTGGTAGGAAAAGCTCAAAAATGCATAGAAAAGACTAAAGCTATATTTATAACTGGTAATAGTTGAATCCTAACACCAAAACACCATGAAAATGACTAAAATATAACATAGGAATTTTACAAATTCAATTCTAATCAACATACAAACCTCTACAAACAAAAATGCCTAGAATTCCAATAAAATTTCTTGAGAAATGGTTAAGGATTATGTACCTGGGAGTGATGGTGGAAGACCCTTCTCCCAAAAAGGGCCATGGTATGTTGAAAAGACCTTTGATAGCTACCTTAGCCTCCTCAAAGGTTGGATTTTTTCTCATTGAATATTTCCTCTTAGACATCTTGAATGAGCAATCCTAAAACTAACAAAACCTTCAAATTTCTGAAGCTCTTACAACAACTGTGCTTAGTACTTAGTGTAGGATTGCAGAACTATGCTAAGAATAGGTGTGTTTGGAGTAATAATAAGATCAAATCTCTATTACTAGGCACTATAGGTTGGAAGTGATGTGAGAAATTTGGTTTGTGTAAGGTTCTAATGTGATAACCAATCCCAAACTTATGCATTGATCACCAAAACCTTGGTTTCCCAAAACACTCACACAAGTTCCACTTAACTCCATGATCACAATTAGAAGGTAGGACTACATTGGGTTGGTGGAAAAATAATTTGTTTAAAAATTCAAACTTAAGGTGGGCTCCACTAGGTGCCTATCCAACAAGCAAATAAAAAATCCTAATACATCTGGATTTTAGCTCCCCATGGCAACTATGCTAGGGCTTAAGCATCCAAGAGCCTTCAAATGGATTTCAAGCTCCAACCACTACTAGAACCCACTTTATAGGCATCCATCCATACCATGTTTGAACACAAAATCTTATGCCCAAATACGAAACTAGGTGTTGACATTGGATATCACCATGTAATAAGTGAAGCTAAAAATCACATCAAAACTTACTATTTTGGGTAACTACACCAGCTAGTAGTCCAACTATGTTGGCCAACATAGTTCCAACTTGGATAATGTCTTCTACCACCAACCAAACTCCTTATTGACTCCAAAATTGTTACACCATACGCCAAAATCTAGCCAAAGCCTCTAGCAAATTTGAAACTTCATAAGAATGCTCAAAAAGTACCAAAAATCATTTCTCTAACATGGAATACATTGGGGGACATCTCAACTACACTAGCTAGTATAGTCCTAGCATAGTTGGATAGGACATAAATACCAATAGCCAAAAATGGCTTCCAAAATGGCACACTTTGAACCCCAAAGTCTCTGATAAGCCTGAAATGCAAGAAAACCAAGAAAAAATGGAATAATTCTTACTTTCACCTTTACAATACATTGGAAATCATCTCAATTATGCTAGATAGTCTAGTCCCAATGTAGTTGATGAGATTTGAAATAACAAAAGCCAAAAATGACCTCTAAAGTATCATATCCTAGCCTTCACACCTTCTTTAGCTCACTAACAACCTTAAACTACCAAAAAATGGAACAAAAATTGGTCGAAACACATCTAATACTTAGGAATATGGTGGCTAATGTAGTCCCCCTATAAGGGCTTCAACATAGATCATGTACATGTCAAATTAGGTTCCCAATACATTATCTTAACCTCAAAACCTTGTCAGAGACTTCAAAGATCACAAAACCCTGTAAATCAAGTTTAAGATCATCAAAACTCATTCTACATCCATCAACTATGCTATCCAAGGTAGTCCAAGGGTTTATGGTCAATTTAGAATTAAAAAAACCATCAAAACTGACCATCTTGAACTTGAAACCCTAGGCATAACCACCACTCATCCAAGAACCCATGAACCTAGTTGATTGACCATGAAATTTTACCAAAAATCAAAATTCATCTTATGACTATGCTAGAGTAGGCTTGGACTATGCTAGCTAGCATAGTTCTAGTGTATTCATGGTTCTAAAATGGTTTCACTAATGGTGTGACACTCTAAATAGCCCAAAACCTTACTTGAAGACCCAGAACCATGTTTGACCTTACCTAGCTGTAATTCCACCTCATTTTGATCTTGGAGATGCCAAGTTTCCATCATTTATGCTGAGGCTAGGCTTAGCTAGACTAGCCAACATAGTCTAAGTGGGAAATGATCATTTCAATACCCAAAACACATCCATAATTAATCATCCTAAGCGAAAATCCTATCTAGGACCACTAATAACTCTAGGAATTAAAAGACCTAGAAGATTCACCATAGAAACTCATTAAAAGTAAAAATTCACATCATACTATGTTGTGATAGACTAGGACTACATCAGCCAATGTAGTTCCAAGCTATCCATGATTATGAGTTAATTTTACTAGTACCATAACATCTCAAATGTCCTAAAATATGACTTAAGATACCCAAATCATTACTTAATATCGCCTAGCCACAATTTCACCTTGCTTTGATGATGAGAATGCTAGATTATATTGATCTCCATTGAAGTAGGCTAGGACTACATTGGCTAGCTTATTCCCTACCCCTAGGTGGTTAAACCAACACCAAAACCCTCACAATGGTCAAAAACTTGATTTCAAAAGCCTAGAACCTTGGAATCCTAAAGCTACTTGTAGTCTGGCCCCGTTTAACTAGAAAAGGCTACGTTCTAACTCAACTATATTCAAGAAACCCTTAACTATGCTGGCTAACATAGTCATGAGGTGTTGGTGGAAAAAATCCACTTTCAGTAGCCTATTTTAACTTCCAGATGGCCTATTCAACCTCTCTAGGACCCTATGCTACCCTAGGAAGTTGATGGAACACTAGGTTAAACGCTAAAACCTCATGCACTTACTCTTTTCATGCATCAACATTAGGACTATACTAACCAGTGTAGTCACCAATTTTCACACCATTTGAAGCCTCTAGAGCATTAAAACAATGCCAAAATTCACTAATCTTTAACCCTAGTTCACTACGCTAGCCATACAAACCATTGGAATCCCAAAACTAGAAAACCATCTACTAGCATTAACCACATTGGGGCCTATATCAACTACACTTTCCAGCATAGTCCTAGCTGGGCCTAGCATAGTCACAAAAAAAGGTCTCAATTTTGACTCCAAACAAGCTCAAAATCATCACACCAAGTGTCCAAAATTCTCCATCAACCCTATAGGCCTCTACTATGGCCTGCAAAGGTCTAAAACTAGCAAAAATTTAATCCTAATTGATCCATATTGATCATGTTTTACTATATGTTTCCTACCTTAATTGGTTTGACCTTATTTCACTATATTTTGACTAGGTTTGACATTCATATGCATTATTGACTTTCGTTACCCCATCATTTGATGTCATTTCACTTAATTTTTATCATGTTAACATCATTTGGCCATGTCCAACCAAATGTTTTTATCATTTGCCATAATTTGACCTTGGAAAACTTAGTTTGAAAACAACTTACACCAATGGGCATCATTGTTACCTTATTTTACCAGGACATCATCAAGTGGAATTCAATCATCATTTGGGCTCCATTTGACCTCATGTGGCTATCATTTGGCTTTGTTCCACATCAAGTAGCCTCTTGGTTTACACCATCTACCTTATCCTATCCCATATAACCTTTCTTTACCATGTTTTAGCCTTATTCAACCATATTTGATGATTCTTACCCATCATTAGACTATCATTTGTCCTTTGTTGACCATCATTTTGGCCTAGTTTAGCCTTATTTCATGCTCTTTATCCTTCAATCCATCTTTTCCATATTCAAATCTCCTATATGACCTCTGTTGATCATGTTTTACCCTTAATTGACACCATTTAATGGAGTTTGATCATCATTTATACTTCAGCTGACTTTATTCTACCATCATTTGGCCTTCATTTGACCTTATTTAGCCTCTATTTTACCTTATCTATCTTCACTTACCTCTATAACCTTTAAGTGACTTTGTGTAAACCTTTCTTGGCCCTTAATTTAGCATATTTTTACTATTACTAAAGTATTTTTTCTTCATTTTGACATTATTAGCTTATTTTATAACACAGGTACCACCTAATATCCTTATGGTTGATATGTAGGATAGGAGTATAGTGACGTAGGAGCAATTAAGTATGCCTTTGAGTATAAGTGGACCTCATGGTGATGTTAAATTATGTGTTGATGTTAATTTCCTAGATCTTGAGCCTAAGGGTCTTGTCAACCACATAGCCTCTATAGAGAAACCTCCAGAATTTCCTAAAAACCTAGTCAAGATCATTAACCTTGAGGCTAGTCTGTAGTTGAGGTTCCTATCATGACACATAGTAGTGAGGAGAAAACACTAAGACTAAGTTCCCCACTAAAACCTCAACAAGCTCAAGACATCACCAAGGTTCTCCAAGATAACATTAACACCTTTACCTAGTCATATAAAGATATGTCAAGTCTTAATCCATGCCTAGTGCATAACACTTGATCCTACTATCAAGCCAGTTAAGCAAAAATTCTGTAAGATTAGACCAAACTTGGCCCTAATAGTTTGTGATGAAATCACAAAACTATATCAAGCTAGTTTAATTAAATCTATTAATTACATAAAATGGATGTCCAACATATTCATAGTGTGGAATATGATGACTAGATGTTCCATAAAAGAATTAGATAGATCTCATCCATAAATCTATATGAAATGATGAGATCCTATTCATATAATTCCTATCAAATCACATGATTAGTTCATCCCTTATTACAAAGATCCTTAAATGAGATGATGAGGATCATCCCCATGATTTCCCAAATTCATGTTTCTCCCTCCAAATTTATTCTTTGAAGATCAAGGCCTATATAATTGTACTAACACATATTTATTAGTAAGAAAATTTAAGAGAGTTTCATAAGAGTATGCTTTTTCTAACTAAGTTCTTTATTTTCTTATAGCTTACATCATAGATCTAAGACCCTTTATATTCTTCATTTAGTATCAAAGATAGTTAGTTTAGATCCTTGACCATAGATCTTTCCAGTATGGTAAAAAACACGAATCCATATCTCTCCAAGTTCCTCTCTTTAATGTAGAGAATTATGAATATTGAGCAATAAAGATGCAAACATTTTTTATCTCACAAAATCTATGAAATTTTTTTGAAAATTGATTCAAAGATGGTGATTAAGAAACATTTCACGTCTTGAAATAAGAACAAAATAATCAAGTTAAGGAGCTTCATAAGAAAGATGCAAAAGCATTATTCATCATTCAATCTGGGTTATATGTCATAATATTTCCTAAACTTATCATGCATTAAACTATAAAGCTACATAAAATGCATTGGATATTGCATACAAGGGATAATCAAAAGTTCATGTTGTTAAGTTACAAGTATTAAGGAGAGATTTTGAATCTCTATGCATGCTAGATTTGAAGAATATTGATTAATACATCTACCAATTTTAAGAAGTTGAAAATGGACTTGAAGCTTGTGGAGAAATACTTGAGGAAAGATGTGCTATTGAAAGGATCCTTTGAAGTGTAACCAGACAATATGATCCCATCATCATGCCTATTAAAGAAGCAAGAGATCTTGATAAGATGACCATGGTTAAGCTCATAGGAAGATTAATGACATACAAGTAAAGGATTGCTAATCATGAGGATTCATCAGCAAATGTGTTTCAAGCATAATTACAAAGGACATCCAATCAAAATCAAAATCAACATCAAAGATCCTCAGGTGGATCCTCATTTAGAGGATGTAGACACATTCATAGAAGATCCAAAGGTCATGGTCATGGAAGATCAACTCAATCAAAGGAAGGTAAGCATTATGATTTATGTCATACCAATACCCAAAATACTCCAAAATGTTGGTCTATAAAGAAATATGAAAAAAAGGTAAAGCAAAAATAGTACAACATGAAGATCAGCAAAAGGATCAACACAAAATGAGTAATTATTTTATATTGAAAAGGAGGAAGATCAACTCTTAATCTTTACAAAGGTACTAGATTTTGGCAATAACAACACTATTTGGTGTATTAATAGTGGGTGCAACAATCACATGAGAGAGAATAAGAAATTTTTCTCAAGTTTAGAAAAATATCATGGAAATGTAACTATAGGTAATGGAAAGAAGCTAATCATTACCATGATTGGATCGCTTTCCTTCACAACAACTCAAGATAACAAATATGTTATTTACAAGATCTATTTTGTTTTGGATATTTCAAAGAATTCATTAGGTGTGTGGTAATTATGTCACAATGGGAATCATGTTGAATTTGAAAAAGATGTTTGTAAAATATTTAATGCTAACGATGATAAAGGTATTTTAATTATCTCTATTAGCAAGAATCAAATGTACAATTTGCAAATGCAAAAGGATGTTCATTGTCTCACTGTCATAGAAGACACAACATGATTATGACATGCTTGATTAGGACATGTCAACTTATGCTCAATAGACTACATGAAAAAAATATTGTAAGAGGTATGCCAAAATTTTCTTTACTAGATAATCATGATTGTGACATATGTCAACAAGGAAAACTTACAAGGTTATCATTTCCTATGAAAAAAAATAGATCTCAATCAAAATTAGATCTAGTTCATATGGATCTATGCAGTCCCATGAAAACATTTTACACTTTAAATACCATATTAATTATGATCTAGATATTCCCCCATATTTCACATTTTAAAATTTTTTGTTCACCTTGCTATGTTCAAAATTTCAATACAAAATAGACAAAAATTAGATCAAAAGTTAAGGCAATGCATTTTTATTGGGTACTATGTGAACACAAAAGGTTATAGATGCTATGATTCTAAAAATAAAAATTTTGTAGACTCACATGATGTTTTTTTTTAAGAAAATAGATGCACTATTATTCCTATGGAAAATGAAGACATTACAGCTAAAGGAAACTTTACAACAAATATACAAAAGAACAAGAGATCCCATTTTTAGTGGTTACCATCCATTGAATGTTTTAAAAATATTTCTAAAATAATAGCTACACCTATTAATCAAAACTAAGCAATGTAGCAAAGAGATACCACACATGTTGCCACAAAATGATTATGCCAGCCAATAGTTTCTGCCATTGCATTCCAGCTCCAATATTGCTCCAAGTTCTTTGCGTTGTAGTAACAAACCTCTTAGCATCGGCTCTTGCAACAAACTTCCTTAGTAGACCACATACCATTTTCCATTATCTTCAATGACTCCTCTTAACGATATTCAACATACTAGTAATGCATCGACCAAATCAATTTTACCTTCCCAATTTTATCTACGAAAGCCATACCATTGTTCTAGATTCAGCCATGCCCAAGCCTATCTCCAATAGTAGAATGGCCATCCTAACCATCCAATTTAACCCATCTAGCAGTCCATTTCTAGTGCACAATCCTATTTCAACTAGAATGTTTAAATCTCCTCCTCACCTTTTGAAGTCAATGCCAACCACTTCTTTTTTTTGTTGTTGCTCCACATTGGACTATAACTCCTACTAGTTCTCTGCAGAATACTCTATCCATCACTCATCCTTGTGGCCTTTCCTCACCCATCCTTCCCTTCAGTTTAGTTACTCCCTCCAAGATGTCTTTTGTCTCTACTCCACCATAGATTCCATCCTCTTCCTAGTTGGCTACTTATCACCCAGCCTTCCAAATGATGGACTTCCAATTTCATTGACACATGAACTGCAGTCACTTTTGAGATGATAATGCTTAACCAACCTAGGACATGGAAGCTATTGTAGATGCTCTCTTCACTACAATAGATGAATTATTTGCATTGCTTACATCGATGGAGGAGCTCATCATGGATTTATGGAAACCTCTGCTATTACTAAAGCTATGCATGATGAATGCTGGATTGATTCCATGGAAAAAGAGCTACAAAAAATTCATAAAAATAATACTTGGAGCCTAATTACTCATCCATCTGATAAGCCTATTATCAAGTTAAAATGGTTTTTTAGAATTAAAAAAGCTAGTATCATGAAGTAGAAAAATTCAAGGCTCATCTTGTCACCAAAGGATATCTCCAATAACAAGGTAGAGATTTTAATCATAGTTTTGCTCAAGCTAATCATGCCATTTATCAACTTGACATGGCATGTACATTTCTCAATGAATTTCTTCATGAATAAGTTTATGTGGAGCAACCACCTAGTTTTATTCACAAGGAAAAGAAGAAACATGTTTACAAACTTTATAAAGCATTATATGGGCTTAAGCAAGCTCCACATGCATGGTACACATGTATTCATGCATTTTTCATGCAAAAAGGCTTCACCAATCTTCAATCCCAAACAACTATATACAAAAAGGTATCTTTTTATGATTACAATTTTGTTTGTTTATATGTGGATGACTTATTCTACTTTTCATCTACGACTGCATTAGGAAATGATTTTCTGAATGCCATGAAAATTGAATTTGAAATGTCTAATGTGAGGAAGATATCATATTTTTTAGGCTTTCAAGTTATCCAAAGACCAAAGTCAATTTTTATATGCCAAACGAAAATTTTCCAATCCTTAATTAAAAAATTTAGCATGATTAATTGTAATCCCTCAAATACACCACTCTCCCTTGGTACAAAACTTACCAAGGATGAGACATCTCCATCCTTTAATCCTTCATTATACCATTCCTTTTTTGGTAGTCTCATGTATCTTTCCAATACCCATTTAGACATCTAATTTTCTATAAATTACCTTTCCCAGTTCATGTAAGATTTGCATGAATCACATTGGAAATCCATAAAAGTAGGTTTTGTAATACCTGAAAACTACAACCAATTTTGGAATTACATTTTATCAACATAAAAATTTTAAGATATGGGGATGCATTGATGCAAATTGGGGAGGTGATCTTGAAGACTGTAAATCAACTTCTAGTTTTTGCTTTTCCTTTAGTCCATCACTTATCTCTTAGGGATCAAAGAAAAAAACTATAGTCATCCTCTCAACAACTAAAGAAGAAAAAATACCTACATCTAATGCTACTACTCAGGCCATACAGATCCACTCCATTTTCACTAAAATGAGATATACACTTAAACCTCCTATTTATTTATACTATGATAGCACAAGTGCTATTGCAATGGTGCACAATCCTATTCATCATGGGTGCTCCAAACACATAGATATCAAGCATCATCATCTTAAAAGCTTAATCTAAGATAACTTACTCATAATAGAACATTGTGTGACTAAATTACAAATGGTAGATATTTTTACCAAGATTTTGATCCTTGAAAAATCTGAATATTTACAAGACTACCTTGGAGGGGAACCCCTACCATCATGGGAGGGTTTGTAGAATATGATGACTAGATGTTTCATAAAAGAATTAGATAGACCTTAATCATAAATCTATATTAAATAAGATGAGATACTATTCATATGATTTCTATCTAATCCCATGATTATTTCATCCCTTCTTAAAGAAGATCCTAAAATGAGATGATAAGGATCATCCCCATGATTTCCTATATTGATGCTTATCCCTCCAAATCTATTCTTAGGAGATCAAGGCCTATATAATTGTAGCATCATATATTCATTATTAAGAGAATTTAAGAGAGTTTCACATGAGTGTGCTTATTCTAACTAAGTTCTTTATTTTCATTTAGCTTGGATCATAGATCCAGGGCCCTTTAGATTCTTTAGGTAGTCCTTAAGAAAAATAAAAGTGTATACATCTGTATCAACTTCTGAGACCTGAATAAGCAAACTATCAAAGATAACTTCCCTTTGACTACTATTGATTAACCTATTGATACAATGACTAATCATGCCTTATTATCCTTTATGGATGTGTTCTCAAGATATAACCAAATCAGGATTCCCAAGCATCAACTTTGTATGACCTTCATGATTCCTTGGGTACCTTTATTATACCATGATGTCATTTGGTCTAAAGAACACAAGAGCAACCTACCAAAGAGCTATGAAATATATATTTAAAGATTATATGCTAGGATTGCTTAATAACTACATAGATGATATCGCCATTAATTCCAAAGTAGCCAACAACCATGTGCATAACATTAACCTTGTGTTGAAATGGTGTCTCAAATATGAGCTCAGGCTTAACCCCAAGAAGTGTATCTTTGACGTTAAAACTAGTAAGATTCTTTTCTTTACAATATCCAAAGCTGGAATATGTGTCAATCCTAATAAGGTTAAAGTCATGTCCAACTTGGCAGCACCAACCAATGTTAAGGAGCTTTAGGTATTGCAAGGTAGATTATAATTTATTCATAGGTTTATCACCATGCTTATAGATAAGTTACAACCCATGAAACACTTTCTTAAGAAAGGATTTCACTATGAGTGAACAACTAAATGCCAAGAAGCCTTTGAAAACCTTAATCAAGAGTTGGCACAGTAGCATTTTTACATCTACCTTGCTATCTCTAACATGTTCATTACCTCTCTACTATGTTAAAAATGAGATGATGAGGCATAGCTTCAAGTATACTACCTAATACATGCATTAATTTCCTATGAGACCCAATACACTGAAGTAGAAAATTATTGTCTAGCCTTGGTCTTCTCATTGAAAAAGTGGAGACACTACCTCTTTAGGAGCCAAGTTAATGTCATCTATAATGATAACATACTTAGAGAAATAATAAATAATGTCTACAAGAATAGTTATATTGCTTGTTTTAAAGCCATAATAGTTGAAAGGACAAGAAATAGCCACACAACTTACTATTTCACCAGTAGAAGACCATGCTACCATACACCCTAAATTCTTTGACAAGCATGTCAACATTATTAATGAAGTACCCAAGCGTTATGAGGTAATTTTGCATTTTGACAAAGCTTGAACTGACTATTGGGCTACTGCTACTACCATCATAACATCACCTTCTAGTGAAATACAACCTTTCACTTACCATTTCAAATTCCCATGTACCAACAATCTAGCAGAGTATGAAGGATTGATCAGGGGAATGATGGTAGCCTATGACTAAAGAATCGAGCACCTAATGATCAAAGGTGACTCACAACTTATGATTAACCAAGTAAATGAGGTTTATGGATGCAAAGCCAAACATTTTCAACCTTATTGTGACTTAGGAAAGAAACTGATGTGACAATTTACAGATGTTAGTATCCAACATGTGCCCCAAACCAAGAACAAACTAGTTGATCCCATTGTGACCGTAGCCTTGAGTGTGATTCCTGATGCACTTAGTAAGTTACCTACCTTAACCATGAACTATGATATTTCCATCACATAGAATACTGAAGGTGACTCTATAGCCTGTATCAATGCTACTCCTCTAAAGGAATGGTATGATAATATAGGGTTTTACTTAATTCATGGTGAATCTCCACATGGCCTAACTACTTCTCAAAAGGGCATTGTACATAAAAGATCAAAACATTATGTCATCGTAGGCAATAACACATTATATCAAAAATCTTATGATGGAGTACTATTAGTATGCTTGGGAGAAACCAAATCCTGCATAGTCCTTGAGCAAGTTCATGAGAATGTATGTGAAGGACATATAGGACCTAGAGCCATGGCTTCTAAAATTAGATAACTAGGCTATTACTAGCCCTATATGAAGAGCGACTACTTGAAGAAGGTTAAACCTTATGATACTTTTCAACAACATAGCAACGAAATACATGTTCCACCAATTGAGTTACACATTACTCAAATAATTTGGCCATTTCAATGCTAGGCATTGAACATCATTGGATCTATAATGCCTAAGTCTTCTGTAGGGCATAGCTTTATCATCGCTACAACTGAATACTTTACAAAGTGGGTTGTAGCTATTCTCCTAAGGAAGGCAATGTCTCAACAAGTTTGTAGGTTTATACGCAACAACATAGTAGTTCATTGACCATAGTTAAAGATAATGAAATATAGTTTAGTAGCCAAGAAATAAAATCCTTTTATTAAGACCTAGGTATTAAACATTCCTTTTCATCACCATACTACCCTCAAGCCAATGCACAAGCTAAAGCTAACAACAAGGTCATCATAAACTTACTAAAAAAATATGATAAACAACAACAAACACAAGTGGCATGAGTGCCTTGTCCATGCACTTTGGGCCTATCAAATAACCTATCAAACTACAACTAGTGTAACCCCCTATAGCCTAGTTTATAGTTCTAAAGTTGTTTTTCCTCTTGAATTTTAGGTTCCATCACTAAGGATGGCTCTATTAGATTTCATTGATGATGAATAGAATAAATATTTACGTATCATGGACCTAGACTTGATGGAAGAGCAATGGATGTAAAATCTTGCTCACATTAAGTGATTCCAAGAGAGGCAGAAAAAACATCACCACCATGAGCTCAACAAACGAAAGACCAAGAAGGGAGACCTAGTCCTCAAGGCTATCCGTGAGCATGCAAACAAGTTCTCAGCCAACTAGGAAGGGCCTTTCTTAATCATCAAGGCCTATGGAAATGGATCCTTCAAAGTGGTAGACATGGATGGAAATGAATTGGTCAATTTGGTCAATCATTCCTACCTGAAACATTATTACATCTAACACATTTTCTTGGCAAGTACCAACATTGACATCCATGACCATAGTGACTAATAACAAGCAAGCTAGCATTCTTTTCTCTATCCCTTTTTTCATAAAATGTGGACTACAAATCTTTGTAACAATAAGGACCTATGATGACCTAGTTTGCTAATTACCTCATGTGGCCTTATGTATTATCATGTAACAATGTATTTTCTTTGTCTTGTTTCTTGTTTTCTTGGAGTTGTACTTACAAGGTGAAGCCTAAAGTCATCATAAAGGTGAAACTCATTACGATATCAAGTTACCACATGACCTTAATGAGTAAGATTTGATTTTCTTATCTTGTTGTTCCAACAGTGCTTATTCCACTTCACTCCAATTATTCTCCCTTTCAAGCCACCATCCCACAACCTCATTATGACCTTTCTTTACCTTAAATAATAATGGAAATCTATGTTTGAAACTCAAGCCTTATGGTCATTTAACATATCCTTCATCATGCTCCACCATCAAGTCCATTAAATGTAACACATCTCATTCAATGGAAAAACCAAATAAAACCTAGCCCTGGTAATGAAACCTAATGAAGGTTTTGTTCCCCCAACAAGAAAAAGGGAGGAGCAAATTACCAAAAGGTTAAATAGCCGAATGAAGATCAAACGACAAACAAAGGACTCCAAACATGCAAAGGAAGGAGCCTAATGACCAAATAAACCTTGGAGTGAGGTTTTGGTTCCTCAAAAACATTACTAAGTGACCAACACTTCGAAGCATGAAGCACAAACACCTTATTGATCATTCAACATATCATTGTCATAACCATAGCCATAATGTCAAACTCATTGTTAACCATCATGACCATTTTCTTGTAAACAAATATAACATGCAATCCATATCATTTTATCATAATACTTATCCCACCATCATAACCACTTTTTTGCATGGTTCAATATTACAAGATTAAGCACAGAGAGAAAATGTTGGTGATGGTCCCACAGTCATGTTTTATATTCTTTGATGATGTCTCTTAGGTAAATCCTCTAAACATCAAAAACGGGGATCAATGAAACACCACCAAAAAAATTCATGTTATAACCTATAAACCTTGACTACCCAACTTGAGGCAAGATTTTATTATAAATGTAAGGTTTGTGTTCCTCAAACTATAATCTTGCATACTTTGACTTTTTGAGGCTAAAAAATGCCTCATAAGTTGCTACTACCTCACCTCCCAACTGGAAGAAGTAATGTCATGTCTATATGTGATCTTGGAAAGGCTAAAAATGCCTTGGGGACTATCAAATTTGGCATTTTCATGGGTTTTTATGGGAGTATAGCCTCAACTACGTTGGAACCACCTACACCCAATGTTGGTGATGTTGGGTTTTCTATTTTCCAACAATTCCTAACATAGTTTTCACAAAACCTAGCATGGATATTGCAAGGGTAGCATTTGTGGTGTTGGATTTTGAATTTCCTAGCAATTTCCAATGTAGTTGCCACAATTCTGATAACTATAGTATGGCCAACATAGTTACCACAAATATTCAACAATCTTCACATGGCCAACATAGTCACTACATTTCCTAGCAAATTCCAACAATGTCAATGTAGCTCTCCAAGTCCAGTGTAGTTAAGGTAAAGTCAACTGATGAGTGGCAAGGTACCCCTATGCCCAACCATACAAATCATAGGCATTCACGTGTGATTTGGTCAAATTCTGAAGACTATAATTACTAAGTACACTAGAGCTAAACAATTTGTGCATCTTGTTCATTCATTGTCTTTCCATTCCCACTTGTAAAATGTAATTGTATGGTTAAGTGTAACTGAGGCGTAAAATTTCTATTATTTTGTGTTTTATCAAATTACTCACCTAGAACAAGAATGAAAGTAAGAGTAATTAAAGGCTAAGTAAACTATGGTCTAATCTAACCTAACACAAGTAACCATTTCCACTTCCTGGACACATCCTGAACTTTATGTAAACACTGATGGGTTGTCAAATGCTAACCGTTTCTGAGCTACCAAGTGTCACACGTATGTTCGAAGGGATCGTGCTTGTGTATTTTAATGAGTTACTTGATTAATCAAAATTAATTACTACATGAATAATGTTAATGAAAATTTCATGAAATCACAATATATAAATGCATAAGAAAAAAAGTCTCAAGTGCTACAAAGATGAATCAAAGAGTTTGTCTTTATTTCCAACACAATGGTATGTTCAAGTACATCAATGCTTGCATAAAGATCTATTCACACTTAAACCTCCTACTGCGGGCACTTGGAAAATATTCTAACTCTCAAATAAACAAATTTCAAGAGTTTCGCTACTTGACTACAAAAACCTAAACTCAATCGTGTGGCCAGGGCTATATTTATAGACCGAGGAGTAACCCGGCGATATCAAATGTATGATATCGCATCTTGGGCCTCGATATTGAGTACTCGAATATCAGAGTGTATTAAAACATGATCTATCATACCCCCACAACTAAATGAAAACTCATCCTCAAGTATAAAAGAAGAGGAACAAATCCTTTACAAAATATATTAGAAGGTGTGGACTATTTGACTAACATGCATAGTGACACAGAGTGAATAGAAAAATACAAAAATGCTCGAGCATACGACATTATAATTGTGTACAAAATTGGGCATTCATGACAATAGGAAAGAACACCTTGGGATCCAATAGACATCCAACCCCTCTTAACAATAGAAGAATGTGGGAGAGGGAAAAAAGATCTAGCTATCTTGAACAATTTTCCGTGAGTGATATTGTTGTATCCTCCTTGGTGAAGATAGTCCCACTTCTAGTCCATGCTCCCCACATCAATCACAAAAAAATCAAGGATTAGTATATAAATTGTAATAGATAATGGTTAAATACCTTGTCTCATCAATGATTTTATCTAGTTGAGTTGTGATTGTGATAGATTGGTTGCTTGATAGTGTTAGTGGGAAGACTGATGAATGGGTTAAGTAAGAGAAGTGATTCGTAAAATTCAAAAAAAATCTTAACACAAGGAATATTGGAAAGAGGGTATAAAAATTCACAATAATACAAAGAAGAATTTTACTAAAAAAATTATGAAGATGCGTACAATTGGATTACATGGATGGGGCAAATAAAAATAATTTAATTGTAACAATGTCTAAGGGTAAAGAATTTAATTTAACCAAACCAAAAGATATGCAATTGGATCCTCCCCAAAGTAGGCATAGACCCTTTATGCCCTTTTATAACTTCAAACTAGGGAGTCCGTGGGCTTCATGGATGATTAATGGTTATGGAAAGTTAGGTACAAAAACCCAAAAGTAACTGATTGAGAAACCTAACATATTAAACCAAAAGATTGAATCAAAACATGAAACCAGTAGTGAGGTGAGGCATGAAAAGCATAGATGACTGATAGAGAGAAAGGAGTGGAGTTCCTATTTATGGTTACATGAAGTCCTTTGTGGAGTTTGTGATTAAATGACTTGGTAGGATCCATCGTCAATCCAGACCAACACCAATCACTTTCAGTGGCTTCACATCGACATTCTAAGACTAGTCCATTCCTCAAGACAAAAGAATACTCTTACAAAACAAGTACCATTCCAAATTGGAGAGAATGTAGGAAGTGAGAAATGGTTTTAGATAGAGGAGGTAAGACAAGTCCCATAACTAGTGCTTGTAACCCTTTTATTTGGTTTAAGGGGTGTGCTTTGAATTTCCATGTTTTTTCTTTTTTAAATGGGAACCACAACATGAAAATACTCATGCATTTTTGCATTTATTTTGTCCAAGGGATGTGCTTTGAATCCTCATCTCTCTCTTTTTTTTATGAGGACCACACCATACAAAGACTTATTAGACTTCCTATTGTTGAATAACACAGAATGGTATGAAGCTCATGAGCACGCTCAAGCACACAAGAAAATAGAAAAGCACAAAGAATACTACATCTCTTTGAAGCCACACCCTATCCAAACCTTAGATTCCTTCCTAATTTTTAAAACTACACAAGTCACCAATTTATTAAAGTTACATTAATGAAGAAGGGATTGCACATTTCCAAAATAAGAAAAACCATAGAGTAGGTGAATGGGTAGATGATGTGGCCTCACTACCTATTACATGAAAAGAAACCATATCCAAGTCATCAATAACAACATTCAAAGTTAGAAACCAAACATCAACAATCAAATTACAAATGAAACATACCACCATCAAGTAGAACATTACCATTGTATTGAACACCTTATTAACAGAAAGTGTAGAGGAACACATCAAACATAAGCAATCATAAAAGAAAGTAAAATATTAGGCAATAAATATTAAATATATTAATGATGGTATAAGAAAACTTAGAAAAGATCAATAACTTGAAAAAAAAACAAAAAGATGTAAAAAAAAGAATATGAAAACAAAAAGTTGTAAAACCAAAAATGTGTAAAACAAAAAATTCAAAAGATTAAGAAGCTACATAAAGTGTTAGTATGAATGGCCATCTCCCCCATGACTAAGTTGGGAGGGGAAGATCCAAAATATTGAGCATGGTTATCCATATGTTGAGGTGTCTATTGAGTTGGTTGGCTTGGGCTCATGAAATGATTTCACTTGTTGGATGTTGACTAACTATTTCTTGTCTGGGCCATCAAGTTTATAGATAATCATGGCCCTTGATCAAAAAGTTTTATCAATAATGTAAGGTCCTTTCCACAATGTTTAAAATTTGGTTCATTGGAGTACATGGGAAAGTTTTCAATAGACAACCTTGTCTCCTAGTTGAAACTTGACTTTTCCTATTTTGAGGTCATGGCATTTCTTATTGAATTCCTTATGCATTTCATTGGATGATAGGGCCATTAACTAATTTTCATCTAGAAATTTAAGGTTCATTAATCATTCTTTCTGTACTAAATAGAGAATCAAGTCAAGGTCACAAGCCATAGAGACCGGATAAAGCTCAGACTATATGGGTAGTCTTGGTAGTTTTCCGTACATGAGCTCATAGCGAGAATAACCTTTGAGAAGCTTCCATGTGAAGTGATAGCCCCAAATGAAATCATTTAATTTGGTGCCCTAATCCCTTCGATATTTTCATAATCTCCCGATTAGTAACCTTAACTTGACCATTGGCTTGGGAGTGATATGGTATTGTGAGTTTTTGCTTAAACCCCAAGCACTTCATAAGTTTTCAAAAAGTGGCACTTGTAAAATGAGTTCCATTATCAAAAATTAACACATGAGGCATATAAAACCTAGTAATGATATTTTGTTATACAAACTGAGTAGCAGTGGTGGATGTATAGTTAATGACAGTTGCTACTTCTACCCACTTGGTGCAATAGTCAACTACGACTATGATATATGCCTTTCCATTTGATAAAGGTGCAATGGGACCCATAAATTCAATGCCCCAAATATCAAATGGCTCCAGAGGTTAAATCCATTGTTGTGGCCCCTCCATTCCAGCTATAATTCCATCATCCCTCTAGCAACGAATTCAAGCATGGATGAATTGGTGTACATCCCTACAAATTTTTGGCCAGTAACATCCTACCATGATGATTTTTATGATCGTGTGTCTTCCAACATAATGGCCCCCATAAGGACCTTCATAAGCATCTTGGAGGATGCATAGTTGATCCATATCATGGACACACCAACATACCAGGCCATTGAAATAAACTTTGTAAAGGTTTCCAGCACTTGGTTGACAAAAAAATGAAAAATGATCTTTGAAAGTTACCATGTTGAGCAGCCAAAAGTTGATGCACACCTGCCATTTGCCTCATTTCTTAGGTATGATCACGAGTCAACTGACCCACTCACTATCTATGACAAGGTAGATGAATCCTACCTTGGGGAGTTGTTCAATCTCCACTTTGACAATGTGCTTTAATTTGGGATTGAAATGCCACTAGAGCTGTCATTTCAACTTAATGGTGGGGTTAGTGTATATTCGGTGTTGGCATATTTTTGGATCTATTCCAGTGAGTTCAAAATATGACCAAGAAAAGGCTGCTAACCATTTTTCCATAACCTATATCAACATTTTCTTTTGTTCTACACCAAGCTTGGCATTAATGATGACCGAACATCCATTTTTCAAGAATACATACTTCATCCCAACTAGTAGTGTCTTCAGTTCAAGGGGTCCTTATCTAAAATTCTCAAGAATCTCAAACTCTTCCCAATTGACATCATCATTTACACTTTCAGAGAGTTGGTCATGAACTTTCTTGAGTTCATCCATACTTGCAACATACTCATACATTAGGCCCTTAGTAGGTTTTATGCATAATGTACTGCTACTAGAATCAACTATCAACCACTAGGTGCCTTCCTATTTTGCAGCTGCTATGTACAGACATCTCTAGATTTCAACTTCTGGTGTACACTACTTGCATGCAGAGATAGATGTTTACTTTACTGACCATAACTTATGCACACAATGGCACCTTGAATCACTCTATGAGATACATGAAACCCTCTTCTTCTTGATCTTTCCAAATTCATTTTCTTTTGATATCTCCAAGGAAATATCTCTAATGCTCATATTAGCACCAACGGTGCTTAACCACATCCTTCCCATAATAATTGGGAAGTCCCCCTTGCAGTTCTCCACCTTGATTACTAAGAAGTCAACAGGATATGACCATCCACAAATGGTGGTTATTATGTCCTCTACCAGTTCCAATGGAATACTAATGAACTAGTTTGCCAATTCTAGTCGGATGTTGCTCTTCTTTAAGGGAGGAAGGTTTTACATTGTGTACATCTCATGTAAGATCAAATTAACACTAGAACTAGAGTCAAGAAGAGCTTTACAAGGCTCATTCCCAACAATTTGCAAATATACTCGGGGACTCCTGGGATTAGCTACCTTTCTGGGTAGGTTACCAGCTCGAACCCAATCAGATACAGCATGGGTCAGCATTAAAATATGGATTTAAGAGGTATTTTGGTTTGAAGGGGACTTAGATAAAGGTGAGACATAGAAAGGCAAAGGAGCAAGGTTATCGACCACTGATGTATACGAGGACTTTTGTGGACAACGAGGTCTAAAGAAGGATCTTATCATTGTTCATGGTTTTGACCCACTTAGTGGATTAACTAGTTGCAGAGTAACCACCGTCATAGCATTTCTTTTTTGTGGTTGGGTAAGCAGTTCACCCTACATGGATGAAGCAAGTGGTAGCTTTGCAGGAGATGGATTAGTGGGTGTAGGGATAGGAGGAGCGTGAGGATAGTAGGTGGCATCCCTCCTTGAATAGGGTGATTTGTATACTTCAAGAGGGTAGTGGTGAGGTTGATAAGCAGCAACATGACCAAAGAAGTCCCATGAAGATGAAGGTTGTTGTACTAACTGAAATCATTGGTGTAAGGCTAGAAGCAAAAACAAACACCGAAAGATCATCGGGTAGACATAGCTGACCCTGCCTTCACCCGAGGGCAAGCTGGAAAATGAAACATAGGAAGAGTGCCTTCGATGGTCTACACGTAAATCAACCAAGGACTTCCTTGAGAGTAAACTATGGCCTGCTCTAGGGTTATTGTAATTGATGTTTGAAACATAAATAGTGTGCACGAAATGTAAATAGAAACATATGTAGAACTNTTCAAGAGTGCTTGGATGCTAGAAGTCAAGTATGCCCAAGCACCTAAGGATTACTAGTCTAAGTTTCCTATACCATCAACCTTCAAAATTTCCCACCCCTATTTATGTGAATTGATAGGATATTTATAGGGTTTGGCCAGGTTCGGGCAAGGAATTCATGGATTGAATCAACGACTGAGAGATGAGAGGAAAATGGATCATGTGACACATGTCCGATGGACAACTATGTGTGAGTTGGACATGTGTGGGCAAGCTACATTTTTGACCAGATGCTCTGTATCTTACAACATGTGAAATTTACAATGAACATGATAGTGTAGAATAAGAAAACTTGATCCCCCAACTTGCTTGGCCATGGATCAACTACTTGACCATGGATCTGCTACAGGATGTCGATTCGAGTGGTTTGAGGTGCTTCCGTGTCACCAAGGCTTCTAGCGTGAGTTGATCTAGCCTTGGTGTGTCCTCGACGTGCATTTGCAGTGTTGTTGTCTAGGCATGATCAATACTCATGCTGCTAGCGTGTGTGAGGTGTACTCATGCTGTACTCATGCTGCACTCACGCTGCCAGCATGTCCCCAATGTGACCTCAACATGAGTGAGGTAAAATAACATGTTTCACTCCAAATTTTGATTTTTTGAAGCCTGTTTGTTGAGTAAAACAACTGTCTAACTATGGTTAACCTTGAGGGTGATCTGTAGGTTGAAAACTGAGTTTGAATGTGTCTGTTCAGAGCCACTTTTGATGGCTCATGCTACCAACATGTCCACAATGTGAGTTAAAGTGTGAGTGACAAGAACTTGCAATTTTGGGCTTCAAATCTGGGATTTTGGAGTCGTTGATACTAAACCCTGAGGATGATTTGCACCTTTGAAATCAAATCGTTTTGACTCAGTTTGGAGGCTTTCAAAGTTGGTCACGCTAGACTCATGCTACCAGCGTGAGTGCAGTGTGAGTGCAGCATGAGCTACAGTGTGTGTGTGAAAATTTGCAAACTTTCCAACGTGAGCTACCTAGGATAAGCCAGCGTGAGTGGCCAAGAAAAGCCAGTGTGAGTGCCATGCCTTAGTCAAACTTTTCCTCCCAAATGCTCAAAAGGACTTGAGTCATCCTTTTTTCAAAGTGTTAGGCCAAAATTAGTGGTGTTTCATTGGCCCCTCTTTGTTGACATTTGGAGGAATCCACCTGAGAAGCATCGACAAACAAGTACAAAACACCATGACCAACCAAGTACCAAGCATTAACCATTAGCCCTTGGCTGGACGTCATCGCACCATGCTCAAAAGTACATGGGATTGGGGGAATGTAGTTCAAGATGCAAGGGAATTGGTTGTAACTGGGGGAAATCAGGGGTTGATCAAGGGATATAATTTCTGTTGGAATTATGAGATAGGAATGTTCTCACGTGAACAAGCCATGTCTTTGGTCCTTGTCAATAGCCAGTGTTAAGCAGACTCTGAGCCAAGACATAGGGGGTGCATTCTTTGAAGAAACGAGACTCTTATAGAGTGTTTATGGGGCCCGTTGAAAACATCCAAAGCCACGCGATGATGTGTAACAAGATCTTTTTGAGACATGAGTGTAACTATTTTCCAAGACAATTTCCTTCTCACCTGGGAATTGTATTAAGAATAGCCAATAGTCTCTAGTCTATGATGTCAACGGGGTTATTAAGACCTTTTCCATGTATTTTTCTCTTTAACCTCTTTTTTTTTCTTCTTTTTTTGTTTCTTCTTTTCTTTTTCATGTTTTCTTTTCTTATTCTTTTTGGTCTCTTTGAAAGAGCTTCCTTTCAGTGTTGTGCTCGTGCTCATCCGTTTGCATTTTGTATCATGTACTATGTACTATGTTTTGCATTGCAACTACTTAGAGAGTTATAGTGTGCAACAATATATCAAGAGCTTTGGGGGAGTAGAATGTATCCAGGGGGTGTAATTAAATAGGACAAAGGAAGCATGATGGGGAATAGGGAATCTATCAGGAATGGGGAATGTACTTATGAATGGATTGATTAACCCAGTTGCAGGTGTTAGGAAGAATGTGATACCTTGTCATCATGATGAAGTGCATCTATGCATGAACTTCTTAGGCATTTCATCCTGCAAACACAACTCTAAGAAGACAAGAAAACCACAAATGAGTTGGTTAACTAAGCACTTTAAACTAGAGCACAACCAAGGAGATGGAGCCACCACATGCAAATTCAAAGCAGACAGGGTCATGAACAGCATCAGCTTTATCTAGGTCCATGAGACAAATTGGGAAGCAAATTTTTGTGGAACATTTATAGCCAATTGTAGAAACACATCTTTTCTAATTTTTCTTGGTCATCGATGATGTCGTCGATTTATAGTCTTAGCGGACTGTTGTGGGTTAGTTTCATGTCATAACCCTTTGGACAACACCAGTTTAGCATTGTAGTAGATGGTGCATTGCTAGTTTATAGTCGTAGTGGACTGTAAAGAGGAAAACCAATTTATAGTCTTAGTGGACTCTAGATGCTAGTTTCACGTCATGGCGGACATATGTGGTAGTTTAGTGTCATACCGGATAGAGTTCTATGGTGTTATTTTATTGTCATGACTCCAGGACACTTCTGTGGTTCCAGTTTCAAGTCATAGCCCCAAGACCGTTCTATAGTATCAGTTTTAAGTCATAATTCCAGGACTTTTTTGTGGTATCAGTTTTAAGTCATGATGCTAGGACGGTCTGTGCCAGTTTATAGTCGTAGCAAACTATCCGTGCTTACCTTGCTTATGTAAAGTGTGATGCTACATGCATGGTCATGCTGTGTGTCTACGAGATCCTGCAAGAATCGACTAGAAAGAAAACAACATCAAGAAACACCTGTTGTAAATAGAGTTAAAGTGTATGAATGAAAGAAAAGCAATGCAAAAAGTGATAGTTTTAGGTCATTCCAAGCTGTAGGCTAGTTTAAGACCTTTTCAGGCCATGTGTTTTTGTAATTTTATGTTTTAGGGGGCATGCAAGGCTTAGGATCCCCTAGGGGACTATTGGCTTCAACCACTCATTCGAGTGTGTTAGCCTTAGGCGTTGCATTGGTTACCTTGGGTGTACCACCAAGAAACTCTTCTTCCAAAACTTGCACCATGTCTATGTCGTGGATAGTCAAAGAGGAAGCATTATCACCATGGATGATCACTTGTTCACCTTCGTATGGAAGGTGGATTTCTTGGTGGATGGGAGAGGATATGGCCCTTAGTTAGGCTAGCCAAGGCCTACCTAGAATCATGTTGAAACCTGGCATCTCCTCTATGATAGTGAAACTTGCACTAGTGGGGAATTTCTCTCCTTCTACAAAGGCTAAGTTGATTATACCCTTGATTGTGACATGCGATCCATTGAAGGATTTTCGACATGTGGTTTTGGCTTGCCTGATTTCATCTTCAAAGACTAGCTTGTCAATCATAGAGTATAGGACTACGTTTCCTGCTACACCATCATCTACGTGCACTTTGCAGACGGTGCACTACCCCACACAAATGCTAATGGATAGTGGAGCTGTAGTGACCTCCCCTCGTGCAGGGTTGACTTTGACTACATCATCACGAAAGGCTAAGGTTTTTGAACCTGATTGTTGTGGTGTAGGAAGCAACATCATTACATGGATGGATGCCTTGTTTGCAGGGATATCCTCTGTAACAGGAATGAAAGCCAAGATCTGGGCCAATGCTTGGCATTGAGTAGATGAGATTGTGACTAGGTCATACAAGCTCAACATTATGCTCTTTTTCTTGAGTGTTTGCTTCACCTGGGTTAGTGCAACTACAAAGTCCTTCTCATTAGTCATTGTGTTGGCCTTGATTCCCTCCATGTGGCTTGAAAGAGAAGTCTCTTGGGAAGGGGACTTGGGCATTGTTTACTCGGCCTGCTTGGGGGTAGAGGCCCCAGTGTTCAACTGTTGTTTGCTAGTTGTGGCCTTTGCTTTGGCCATGGGGGTTGCGAGGTACTCATTTATCCTCTTGCGTTGCCATTTGGTGGACCTACCAGGGTTGCTAGTGGGGTTGACCCTTGAGGGAGGAGGGATCGAGATGTTGCCCACTATTGGGCTTTGGGTAGGTGAGGGGCCATCATGTTGTGGCACCCTTATGATAAAGGCTAGCTTAGAAATTGTTGTAGGAGTTTTTGTATGACTAACTCATTGTGGCACCTTGATGATAAAAAGTTTCTTAGCAGTTTTTGTTGTTGTGTCATGCTAGTTTAACGTCTTAGCAGACGAATCATGCCAATTTAACATCTTAGTGGACGATTGCTGTGGAACCTTGACTACAAAGGGAGGCCTCCTGCTTGTGGAGGCTAAGGGAACCCTTGTCTTGTTAGGAGGCACACGAATCACAAAAGATTGTTGCACAAGTTTGGGCTTGCCACCTATGTTAATTAGCCTTATTCTATCATTCTCTATAGGTCATCTTGCAAAGCATGATAGTTGTCTGTACTCTGACCAACCACTTGATGGTAATGATATATTGGTCCAATTTAAAATGTTGTGGGACCAGGGGCTCATTTGGTACTGCTAATGTGGGGTTCCTTAGTAGTTCACAGTACCTATCATGTTTTTGGTAGGTAATCTCTAACATGTGTTTGTGTTGGATTTACCTAGCTTTCAGGAGTTGCTCCAATAGTTGGCAAGGTTGCATCAATAGTAGTGTATACTTTGAGCAGTCCTTGCACTAAAAGTTGGGCCTTGGGGTGGCCCCTGTCGATGTAGGTGAGTTGGCACCAAAGTTGGCAGCTTTGTCAGCTGGGGCTTTAGGTTGTTTAGCTATTGGACCCCAATTGGTTGCTTCTGTGCTTGCGGCCACTGTTGCTATTGTTGTGTTTTGCTTCCGAGAATGTTGGTTTCTGTAGGCCACATAAGCTAGGTCATTGCTTGATTGCACCGCCTCTTCTATGTTCTTAATTTGTGTGAATGCTTGACTCAAAGTACGAGCACTCAAATAATAGATTTTTGACTTAATGAAGTCATTCATAGCGGCCTTAAAAATGGTAAGCAAGTATGTCTTAGGTATGGGCTCATGGAGTTCATTAAGGGCTGCACTCCACCTTTGGATGAATTTTTGTACCAACTCTAATGGCACCTGTTTGATCCAAATCAAGCTATCCAGTGTGGCTTTAGGATTTAGATTATATTTAAAATGAGTGACAAACTGATGTAACAAATCCTCTAGATAGGATATGGAGTTACGGGGTAAATCTCGGTACCCTTCTAAGGATTTCCTGTTAAGGACACAGCAAAAACTCGTAGAATTACATGAGGCTAGGCCTGAAGCAGTAGACATTCTAGTCAAAATGTTACTAGATGAGCATTCAAATCTCCCTCTCCATTGTACTTGATTAGTTTAGGTAATGGGATTTCCTTTGGCAAGGTTAATGGTGGAACTAAAGGGTGGATTGCGTCATCTTGGCAGAAGTCCAACACCTTGATTTCTTTAGTGTTTGTGGTTTTAAGGCACTTTACCTCTTCAATTAACATGTGAATCATTTTCTTCATGTCTTGTAACTTCAGCATGAGTAACCTCAGTGTGAGTGACCTTAGCATGAGTGAGGCTCAGTGTGAGTGAGCTCAGCGTGAGTGAGGGCTCAGCGTGAGTGAGGCTCAGCGTGAGTGGCATGAGTAGCTTGCAGCATGCGCAAGCTGTCAGCGTGTGCAAGCTGTGAGTGTTAGTTTAAGCACTTGGTTTGGGCAACATTTGAATAGATAACGTGATCAGTGTTTTAATTAAATGGAAAACAAGTTCGGCCCTCCTTCTAGTGCCAATTTACTATACTGACCAAAATTGTGAGTGTAAGGCTGGAAGGGAAAACAAACACTGAAATATCGTTGGGCAGACACAGCTGATCCTGCCTTTGCCTGAGGGCAAGCTAGAAAAGGAAGCAAAGGTAGAGTGCCTTGGATGGTCTGCATGCAAATCAACCAAGGACTTCCCCAAGCGTAAACTATGGCCTACAATGGGTTTATCGTAACTGATGTTTGAAATGTAAACAGTGTGCATGAAATTTACATAGAAATGTATGCAGAACTGGTATTGCAAATAGAATGTAAACTGAATGTAAAATAGAGTAAACAATATAATGGCTGGCAAAATTAACTGTATTGCATTGCTTAGAAAAGATGTGCATCGTTCAAAGCGTAGTTGCACGCATAGATGGCAAGTCAAGAGCCAAGCCCTAAGGTGATGTGATGTGTTTCAAGAGTGCTTGGATGCTAAGAGTCAAGTATGCCCGAGCGCCCAAGGATTACTGGTTTGAGTTTCCTATGCTATCAACCTTCAAAATTTTCCAACACTATTTATGTGAATTAACAAGGTATTTATAGGGTTTGGCTAGGTTTAGGCATGGAATTCATGGATTGAATCAATGGCTAAGAGATGAGAGGAAAACAGATCGTGTGACACTTATCCGATGGATAGCTGTATGTCAGTTGGACATGTCTGGGCAAGCTACGTTTTTGACCAGATGCACTATATCTTACAACATGTCAAATTTACAATGAACATGATAGTGTAGAACAAGAAAACTCAATCCCTGAGCTTGCTTGACCATGGATTGACTGCTGACCATGGATCTACTACAGGATGTCAATTCAAGTGGTTTCGTGGCTGTTTGAGGTGTTTCTGTGTCACCAGGGCTTCCAGTGTGAGTTGATCTAGCCTTGGCATCTCCTTGGTGTGCGTTTGGAGTGCTATTATCCGAGCGTGATCAATACTCATGCTGCACTCATGCTGTTAGCATGTGTGAGGTGTACTCATGCTACACTCACACTACCATCATGTCCCCAACATGAACTCAATGTGAGTGAGGTAAAAAGACATGTTTCACTCCAAATTTTGATTTTTTGAAGCCTGTTTGTTGAGTATAGCAACTATCTAACTGTGGTTTCCCTTGAGGTTGATTTGCAGGTTGAAACCTGAGCTTGAATGTATCTATTCAAAGCCACTTTTGATGGCTCACGCTATGCTCATGTTGCCAGCGTGTCCACAGTGTGAGTTGCAACGTGAGTGAAAAAAACTTGCAATTTTGGGCTTGAAATCTGGGATTCTAGAGGTTGGGACTAGAGCTTGTCGATACTGAACCCTGAGGATGATTTTCACCTTTGAAATTGGATCATTTTGACTTAGTTTCGAGGCTTCTAGAGTTGGTCACGCTAAATTCATGCTGCTAGCATGAGTGCAGCATGTGTGTGAAAATTCGCAAACTTTCCAGCATGAGCTGCCCAGGACAAGCTAGCGTGAGTAGCCAGGACAAGCCAGCGTGAGCGGCTAGGGCAATCCAGTGTGAGTGGCTAGGGCAAGCCAATGTGAGTGTCCTACCTTAGTCAAATTTTGCCTCCTGAATGCTCGAAAGGGCTTGACTCATCCTTGTTTCAAAGTGTTAGTTCGAAATTAGTGGTGTTTCAGTTGCTAAACATAGTAACCATAGGGATCTATTTGTTAGTAAGGGTACTGCTATCTTGGATGTGGCAATTTCCACAATTTTCATTACTACCACTGCTAGTACACTTCATAGGGTTATAATGGAGTTCTACTTGGATAGTACTACTATGGTTGGTGGAACTGTCAAGCATTGTGGATAAGGCAATCTTTTGGGTATTTTCCTCTGTGTAAGTCGTGGATGTAAGGCATACACCCTAGATTCCTACAAGTGTGACACAATTCACGAACATCCTTTGGGATGTTTTTACTGGTAGACATCACACCTGCCATCATCATCTAAGTCACTATCCACAATCATCTCAATCACACCCATTCTACCCTTTCCCTTAGCTATAGCACATTGAGCTTCCTTATGTCTCCAGCACTCATGCTTACCATTTTTATCTTTAGACTCTTCAACAATTTTTAAAATACCCACAAACTTGTTATCCATAGAGTCCCATAATTGGTCAACCTTAGCCATGATTTTAGATTGCAATTTCTGGAGTGGCAAGCTTTTCTAATTAGCCACCTCATCTCTAGTTAATTCATCCTCACTATCACAAAATTGAATCCTCCTTTTACAAATAGAAGGATCCCTGTTATATTCCTTTGCACTTACTTTCTTTCTCAATTATCCTTCCTCCCTGGCTACCTATCAATTAATTTTTGGATCTAGCAAGTGCTTAACTCTGTCAACCTCCCTTGAGCATAGACACCAAGGGTTTTCCTTATTTCAGACCACAATCCATCTATGATATGACAAAGTTGATCAAGCTGAGAGTATGCATGGTTGGAACACCTATGCAGCAGGGAATAGTATCATCCAATAGCAACATCCAAGGGCTCATGGTTTTCTTATTTCTACCATTGGATTTTTTTCCTCAGATTGGATACTCAAGAGTACATTTGATATTTTTCATTAAACAATTCCAATATCATACTCCACAGCGTGATTAATTTTGGTTCCAAGGATCAGTCCCAATTTTCTGCTTCCTTTATGAGTGTCCTTGAAATAATTTTAGCTTCTACCAGTCATTTTCAACACTCTGCAAGGCACATGCATCTTGGAAGTCCTAGAGATGATTTTATGGATCAGCATCATATCTTCCCTCAAACTGAGGAATGTTGTTCATGTCTAGCCTCTTTACTTTGCTATACTTCATGTGCCTTGTTGGAATTCTCATAGCCTCTGCAATGTTTAACATGCCTTGAGTGGAAAGTAGAGGTTCATCAAGGTCATGGTGATGGTGCCTACGATGTTCTTTACTAGCCCTTCTTTCTTGATCATGAGTCTCTCTCGATTTCCCACATCTTCGGCCATGATGATCCCTTCTATGTTTTTCCTCTCATTGGTCACCTCCATCATGATTATTCCTTCTGCAGCCATGATCTAAACTAGATGAAGAAGAGGAAGAAGATGATGAAGGGGAAGAAGAAGGAGAACTTGCTTCATGCTGATGCCTATCATCCTTCCTTCGATGCTCATGACCACGATCACGATCATGACCTCCTTTTTCCCCCTTATCATGACTTGCCTCTCCAAATCCATTTTTGTCATTAGATCCATTCTTACTAGCACCTGGATTATGAATTGTGTATTGCATGTTCTAGTTGAGGGCTCTCTTAACAAAGTTAAAGATAGGAGAATCACTAAAGAAGTGGTTACCTCCATCCAATGGGCCAAGCAGAGGTGGAAAAGTTTTTGACCCCTTTCCCTTCACAAGCTCGTGTTGATGCTTCAGCTAACAATCCCTTAACCTTTGTGCTTTAGTAGGATGATAATCCCTTGAATTAGCATCTCACATCCCATACTCTCTATGAAGATGTTGAAGCTTATTTCGTGCAAGCATTAGCTAGAGCATCACTAGAACAGATTGATCAGGTGGCAACACAATGTTGCCTTCCATGTCATGCCACCACAATAGTTCATCTTGATGCAAGATGAAGGTGAAGTCAGGTACATACTCATCAAGATGAGCATATACCACCTAGTATTGATGAGGCACCTAGACTACCCTAGGTGGTGATGGGCTCCTATGAGAAGAAAACATTTTATGTTAATGAACTTATAGGAACTGTGCAATTAAGGTTTAATTTAATTATAATAATAATATTTTTTTCATAATATTTGGCTCTTAGGGTTCAAACAACAATGTTACTAAGTTTCACTTAATTTATATAGTACACGTAGAACTACAGTCCATGATAATGGCACCAATGATGAGCGGCAAGGTACCCCTATGCCCAACCATATGAATCATAAGCATTCACGTGCGATCTGGTCGAATTCCGTAGACTATAATTACTAAGTATGCTAAAGCTAAATAGTGTGTATGTGTTGTGCATTCGTTGTCTTCCCAATCCCACTTGTGAAATGCAATTGTATGGTTAAGTGTGACTGAGGTGTAAGATTGTCATTATTTTGTGTTATATCGAATTACTTACCTAGAACAAGAATGAAAGTAAGAGTAATTAAATGCTAAGTAAACCATGTTCTATTCTAGCCTAACACAAGTAACCATTCCCACTTCCTAGACACATCCTGAACTTTGTGTAAACACTGCTGGGTTGTCAAACACTAACCATTTCTAAGCTGCCAAGTGTCACACATATGTTCAAAGGGGTCATGCTTGTGTATCTTAATGAGTTTCTTAATTAATCAAAATTAATTTCTACATGAATAACATTAATGAAAATTTCATGAAATCACAATATATAAATGCATAAGAGAGAAAGTTTCAAGTGCTACAAGGATGAATCGAAGAGTTCATATTTATTACCAACACAATGGTATGTTTAGGTACATCAATTCTTGAATAAAGATATGTTCACACATAGACCTCCTACTGTAAGCACTTGGAAAATATTTTAACTCTCAAATGAACAAACTACAAGAGTTTTGCTACTTGACTGCGAAAAACTAAACTCAATCATGTGCTTGAGGGTTGTATTTATAGACCCAAAAGTAACCCTATGATATCAAATGTATGATATCACATCTTGGCTATGATATTGGGTACACTATATCTCAACCACTTCGATATTGAAGTGTATGAAAACACAATTTATCACCAACATAGCCACAAAAGTTTGTTTTCTATTTTTAGTATCTGGTGTAGTTTTCATGGCCCTAGGGTGTCAAAACTTATCATAAATGATCAACTATGCTAGAGTTGTGGCCTGTTACACCTGTAAACAGCATCAATCTATCAACAATCATGGCAGAAATTTACAGCCTAAAATTAGCAACCTTGGAGCCTATGAAAGCCAAACTTAAACACCTTATTCAAGTTCCAAACATTTGTGCAACCTAACAACCTTTTCAACGTCAAGCATTTTGGCATTTGCTAGACTTTTGGAGCAATTAAACATCTACCTAAGCACCAGAGACTCTTAGTGTTGTACCATTTCCACAAAAGTCAAACACCATAATTTACACCAGTTGTACCCATAAAAGCTGTAGATTTAGGTAAAAACCAATAAGAGGATTTTGACAATTAGGATTAAGGAGTACTTGGATCATGGAGTTTGAGTACAAAATATAACCTACCAACTTCAACAGGCTTTAAGCTCTATTTTAGATAACCTTCTTATGCATTTGAGCACACAATCAATACTCCTTAAACTCTACACTTTAATTATTTTTGCTATTTTTAATGAAGTTTGTTGGTTCACTTGGAATACAAGTTTTATTCCAAGTTTTATTCTATATTTATTTTCTATTAAATTTATAACTTTATATTACTTTTTTCATTTACATTTTTTAAGTACCTAGGTGACTGACCATACTATCTAGGGCACCTTAAGTCCCCTTTCTCAAAGGCCCTTCGGATTCAAGGTCAAATACTATTTCCACACTTGTGATTTTCATTTTTTTTCTAACAACCAAATTTTTGAAGTGCAACATACACTAGAGTCAAGTAGACCTTGAGTCTATTAACCTATAAGAGTACATATTTATCAATAAATTTATTGAATGGCCTTAACATCTCACACAAGCACTAGACCTAGAAGCCAACAATATAACTAAATATACCTTTATAGAAGTCTTGGTCACTACCTACAAAGATAAGGAGAAGGCCCTGAAACTAAGTTCACATGCAAAGCATTATTGAGATACTGCAAAAGAATTTCAAAGTCTTTTCATGATCCTACAATAACATGCCAAGATTAGATCCATGAATGATCTAACATAATAGCATATTAGATTTGAAAATCAAACTAATCAAACAAAAGATTTGTAAAGTTTTTCGTAACCTTTCCTTAGCCATTCATGATGAAATCAAAAAGCTCTACCAAGATATCTTCATTAAAGCAGTTGATTATGTAGACTAAATATCTAATATGGTGGTAGTCCTTGAGAAAAATGGAACCATTCATAAATGCATAGATTTTTGCAATCTCAATAAATCAACCATTAAGGATGACTTTCCACTACTATGTATTGACCAACTCATCAACAAAATAGTTAATCATGCACTACTATTCTTCATGGATGGGTTTTTAGGATATAACCAAATTAGGATTAACTCAAAACATCAATTGTGTACGAACTTCATGATATCCTAGGAAAACTTTTGTTACATCATGATGCCTTTTGGTTTAAAGAATGTTGAGGATACATATCAAAGAGCTCTGAAATACATCTTCAATAACATCATGCTTAGCCTAATGAATGATTTTGTATATGACATCATTATAAAGTCAAAATTAGTTGGTGGCCATGCTCAGAATTTACATGTTATCTTCCAATGTTTTCTTAAGTAAAAACTTAGGTTGAACCCTAAGAAATATTTTTTTATTATTAAAATTGGAAAAATGATTATTTTTGTAGTCTCAAAAGTAGGGATGTGTGTCAACCCAAATAAGGTTAAATCCATAATTGACATGTAAGCACCTAGCAATATTAAAGAACTATAAGGCTTTCCAGGGAGATTGTAATTTATCCATAAGTTTATCTCAATGCTAATCGATAAACTGTAGCCTATGCAACATTTACTCAAGAAGTGGATCAATTTTAATTCAAATGACAATTTCTAAAATACCTTAACAAAAATTAGCTTTATTACCAACAATGCACCTACTAAGAAAAGATAAATCATTTTACACCTACCTTGCAACCTCAAATATGTCCATCACTTCCCTACTTTATCAAAAATGACATGATCAGGTTGAGATACCTGTCTATTACCTAAGTCATAAACTTGTAAACTATGAAATCAAGTACATCACTATTAAAAAGAGTTGCATATATTTAGCCTACTCTCTAAATAAGTAGTGACATTATCTCTTTTAGGTGCAAATCAATGTTATTTGCAAAGATAATGTATTACAAGAAATTATCTCTAACATATAAGAAAATAGTAAAATATCTTGATGGAAATTCATAGTAGCCAAATTTCACTTGCATTTTATTTCCCAAACCATTACTAAAGGATAGGCTATTACTATTCAAATGGTTGTACTCCCTACTAAAGATAATGCCACCATAGAACCTCAATATCTAGATGAACATATCAACATCATCAAAAATATACCCAAAGGATATGAAGCCATAATTAACCTTGATGGGGCTTCTAATAAGCATGGGGATAGTGTTGCTATAATTCTCATATTTCATTCAAATGACATATTGCCTCTTTCATTTTATTTTCATTTTTCTTATACAAATTACATGGTAGAAGATGAAGGGTTAATTCATGGACTACTAATAGCTCAAAACTAAAGTTACAAGTGATTGATTATCAAAGGTACTCTCAACTCCTCATCAACTAAGTAATTGAAGTCTATGCTTATAAGGCTAATCATTTATTAACATACCACAATTTAGCTAAGAAACTTATTGAAGCCTTTGAAGACATTAACATTCAACATATTCCTCATATCGAAAACACACATTAGCAAATGTCATAGCTACATTGGCTTTAGTTGTAACACTTGAGGTACTACATAAGTTACCATCCATGATAGTAACTTATTCTTAGCCTATTACACAAGGAAGCCAATAGACATTTATTACTAACATAGACAATGTCTTACATCCTAAATGGTATGATGAAATTAAATACTATCACATGTTGAGCCATCTCAACACTTAAGTTTAATCTAAAAGAATGTTGTATGCAAGAGAGCCAAATAATATCCTATTATGGATAATAACATACTTTGTTGGAAAAACATACAACAATGTGTTGCTAGTTTATTTTAGTAAAGCTAAAGCCCATATAGTATTACAACAATTATACAAGATTTTGTGTAAAGGAAATGTAGAACCCAAAGCCATGATAGCTAATACTAGTTATTTAGGTTACTATTACCCTTACATGAAAAATAATTTCACATAAAAGGTAAAAACCTATTATACCTGTCAACAACATAATAACCTGATGCATGTACCACTAATACAATTACACACCATGCAGATAACATGGTCCTTCTAATTATGGGAAATGTACATTATTAGATCTATAACACTAAATTCAGCCCTAGGTCATAGCTTTTTCATCACTATAACTAAATATTTTACAAAATGGGTTAAAGTAATATCATTAAGACAAACAATGTTATAACAAGTATGTCAATTCATTTTGGATAACATTGTGTCACAGTTTCACTTCTTGTTAATCATTATTTGAAATAATGGACCTCAATTCAATAGTAGTGAAATAAAGTCTTTCTATAAATAATTAGGAATTTGACATTCATTTTCCACATCCTACTATCCATAAGCTAATAGTCAAGCTGAAGCTAATAACAAGATCATAATCAACCTCCTTAAGAAAATGATAACCAATAATAACCATAAGTGGCATGAAAAACTACTGATGAGTCGCGCGGTACCGCTACATCCAACCATATGAATCACAAGTGTTCATACATGATCTAGTCAAACTCTATAAACCTTAAGTTCTTAAGTGTATTGGTTTCAAGGAAGAAAAATCTAATTGAAATGATCATTGTCCTCTTAGCTCCACTTATGAGGTAGACATATATGGTTAAGTGCAACTAAGATATGTTATTTTTATCATTTTATATTTTATAAGTTTAATCTCCTAGAACCAAAATGAAAGGTAAAGTAATTTAAGATCTAATTCATCTACTGCCTAGCTAACCTAACACAAGTACCCATTTACACTCTCCAGACAAATCTTGAATGCATGTAGCACTACTAGGTTACCAAACATTAAGCATTTTTGAGTTACCAAGTGCTACACATATGCCCAAAGTGGTCATGCTTGTGTTCATTAACAATTGGAAATTAATTACTTAATGAAAATGCATTAAAGTAAAGTGCATGAATATCAAATGCATTAAAGAAAACATTAATCTATTTTTAGTGCTGTAAGGATTATCAAAAAGGTTCATTTTTATTCCTATCACACAATTGTGCTTAGGTACATCAATGCTCGAACAAAGATCCATACGCACTCAGACTTCTACTATAGGCACTTAGAAAATATTTTAACTTTGGAGAAAACAAATTGTAAGAGCTTCACTATGCTATCACAAAAACTATGAGAAATTGTGTGCCCGAGTGCTATATTTATAGGCCAACATATACCCTGCAATATCGGATATTTGACATTGCATCTTGGGATCTGATATCAAATCCAATCAAAACATGATTCATCATACCCCCATGACTGAATGAAAACTCATCCTCAAGTTTAAAAGAGGAGGAATAAGTTCCTTACATAATATTAGAAAGGTATGGGATTATTGACTAACATACAAACTAACTCACATAGAACAAACAAACTCCTAAGTGACCAAGTATATGGACATATAATCTTTTATGAAATTGGATGTTCATGATAAGAGAAGAGAACACCCTAGACAAAATTGACATCCAACTCCTCTTGGCAATTGAAGAGTGAGAGAGAAGATCCAACGATCATGAATGGTCCTCGATGTGTTGTATTGCTGCATCATCCTTGGTGAAGATAGTCCCACTTCCAGTCCATGCTTCCCACTATAATCACAAAAAAATAATAGATTAATGCACAATCTGTAATATATAGCTTTGAAGTATCTCATCTCATCAGTGGTTACACTTGGCTAGGTTATCATTATGGTGGATCGATTCCATTAGCAATGTTACCAAGAAGACTAACAAATAGGATAACATGAATAAGCAATTCATTAAATTTGAAAAATTTTTGCATAAGGAAATATTTGAAGAGGGTGTAATAATTCACAATAATAAAAATGAAAGTTCACTAAAAAATGTTATGCATATGTGCACAATTGGATGTCATTGATGAGGAACACAAAAGGATTTGATTGTGAGAATATCTAAGGATAAAGAACTTAACTAACCTAACCAAAAGATATGCAAGTGGGTCCTCTCCAAAGTAGGAATAGGCTATTTATGCCCTTGCATAGCTTTAAACCAAGGAGTCCGTGGGCCTCATGGATGATTAATGGTTATGGAAGGTTAAGTACAAGCACCTAGAAGAAACTACCTAAGAATTTTGACATACCAAACTAGGACATCAAACAAGAACATGAAACTAGTAGTAAGGTGGGACATGGGAGGCATAAGCAAATGAGAGAGAAAGTGGAATGGAGTCCCTAATTAAGGTCACATGAAGTCCCTTATGAATTTTATGGTTAAATGACTTGATAAGATCCATCCTTATTCTAGACCAAAACCAACCACATTTAGTGACATCGCATCACAATTCTAAGACTAGTCCACCCCCCTAAGATACAAGAGTACTCCCACAGAACACCCATCATTCCTTATTAGAGAATAAAAGAGAAGTAGGAAGTGAGGAAGGGCCTTAGTTAGAGGAGACCTTCAAGCATGGGTAACATGTCTTTTTAGTCCCATAACTAGTTCTTGTAGCTTGTTTACTTTGTATAAGGTATGTGATTTGAATTCTCATTAGTTTTTTTTTCATAATGAGAACCACACCATGCAAAGACTTATCCAGCTTCTATTTATTGGTCAACAAGGAATGGTATGAAATCCATGAAAACACACATGCACCCAAGCAATCAGAAAAGCACAAAGAATACTGAATCCCCCTAAAATCATACCCTATTCAAACCTTTGAATCCTTTCCAAATCTAGAAACTACCAAAGTCAAAAATTTGTTATATTTTTATTAATGAAAAAGGAATTTCACATTTCCAGAACAAGAAAAACCATAAAGTTTGTGGATGGGTGGATATTGTAGACTCACTACCTCATTATCGGTAATAAAATTCAAAGCTAGAATCCAAAGATCAACAATCAAATAACAAAATAGTACATACCACCATCAAGCAACGAATTACCGCTATGCTTGGCACTTATTAACAAAAAGTTAGAAAATCACATCAGAATAAAAAAATATAAAAGAAATTTTAAAATATTCAAGAAATAGAAAATTTACTAACCATGTTGTAGAATAAAAATTTAGAAAATTAATAATGTATAAAAAAAATTTCTAAAATAAAGAATGTGTAAAAAAAATGTTGTAAAACCAAAAGGGTGAAAAACTAAGGAGCTGATTATCTAGTTAGCATGGATGGCCATCTCCCCCATGACTAAGTTGAAAGAAGGAGACCTGAAATATTAAGCATGGTTGTCTATCTAATGAGACATTTGTTGTATTAACTGGCTTATGCTTATGGAAAGTTTTGACTTGTATATTGACCAACTATTTTCTATCTAGGCTCTCAAGTTTGTAGATCATCATGAACATAGAAGAAAATGTTTCATAAATTATATAAGGCCTTTCCCACAATGTTTGGAACTTAGTTCATTGAGGTACATGTGTGGGATTCTAGTAGAGGACCTTATCTTCTAATTGAAATTTGACTTTTCTAATTTTAAGGTCATGGTGCTTTTTTTTAAATGTTTTGTGCAACTCATTAGATGATAGGGCCACCAATCGATTTTCATCTAATAGGTTAAGATTAATTAACCTTTCTTTTTGTGCTAGACTCAAGTCAAGGTTGAGGTCATAGTTTGTTGAAAGTGTATGAAGCTTGAATTGAATAGGAAATGTTGGTAATTTTTTGTACACAAGCTCATAGGGAGAGTAGCCTATAGGAAGTTTCCATGTTGAGTGGTAGGTCTAAAGGGAATCATTGAGTTTCGTGCTTCAATATTTCTAATATTTGCTAATATTTCTTGTTAGAATCCTTGTGATTTCCCTATTGGTAACCTCAACTTAACCATTGGGTTGGGAGTGGTAGGGTGTTGTAATTTTATGTTCAACCTCCAACCATTGCATGAGCTTCTAAAAGGTAGTGCTTATAAAGTGAGTTCTATTATCAAAAATTAATGCACGTGGCATACCAAACCTATTTACAACATTTTATTGTATAAAACAAGCAATGGTAGAATATGTATAGTTGATGATGACTACTACTTTTTCCTATTTCGTACAATAGTTAATAGCGACTATGATGTACGCCTTTCCATTTGACATGGGTGTGATGGAATCCATGAAATCAATGCCCCAAATGTCAAAGGGTTCTAGCAATTGAATCCATTGTTGAGGTTCCTCCATTCAAGTAGTGATTCCACCATCTTATTGGCAGCATTCACAAGAGAAAAAATATTAGTGAGCATCACTGAAGAGTGTTGGCCAATAGTACCCTTCCATTAGGATTTTAATGATTTTGCGTCTCCTAGCATAGTGGCCTCCACAAGGGCCTTCATGAACATCTTGAAGAATATGTAGTTGATCAGCATCAAGGACACACCAAAAAACCAAGCCATTGATGCACACCTTATAGAGTTCCCTGTTGATCTCCATGAAACATTTCACCTAGTGAAGAAACTATTGTTTCTTTTGATGGTCTAGCCCTTGTGACATCTGTTGGGTGAGAAGATAGGTGAGAATGACATCGTACCATTTAGGCTCATTAGGAAATTGTTTAGTTATAGCCCCAATAAAGAGTTTGTCAAGAAGTATATTAGATAGTGGGAATTTCTTCTCTTTGTTGTTCCATCGTAACCAAGACAAGTGATTAGCAACCACATTCTCAGTACCCTTTCGATCTATCATCATAAGATTGAATTCCTGTAAGATCACCAACCATCATATGACACGGGGGCTCACTATTGGCTTTTTCATCAAGAAGTGGATGGCCCTATGATCCATATGCACAAACACCTTATATCCAAGCACATAATGCCTGAAATGTTCTAGAAGAAACACCACTTCTATCAGTTCTTTATATATATATATATAGTGGTGTAGTTTAGTTGTGCACCCACAATGTTTCGACTAGTGCAGTGGATGTAGTATGGGCATTTCTTGTCATCCATCTACATAAGCATAGCTCCCAAGGAATAATTTGATACATTCATCATAACATGAAATGGTTTGGACCAATTGGGTGCTTGTAGGATTGGAGTTTCTACAAGTTTCTCCTTTAGTTGCTGGAATGCTTTCTCACATTCATCGGTTAAAATAAATGGAGCATCTTTCTTTTTTTAGCTCAACCAACAATTTTGCGATCTTAGAGAAATTCTCTATGTATCACTAGTAGTAGCCAATATGTCCAAGAAATGATTGAACATCTTTGACAGTTTTTGGTTGGCAGGTTATTTCTTAGATCACCCTTATTTTTCAAGGTTGACCTTAATTCCTACTTGTGATATTCTATGCCCCAACATAATGCCCTCATGGAACACCAAATGAATTTTCTACTAATTGAGCCACAATTTTATTTTAACACATCATTTTAACACTTGCTCAAATGTAGCTCCATTGGTGGAGAATTCATCCATGAAGACTTCCACACCACTATAGATCTGATATTGAAAAATGCTAAGGACCAAGCATTGGAATGTAGTAGGGGCATTGCATAGACCTAAAGGCATCTTGTGATATGTAAAAGTCCCCCAAGGACTTGTGAACATTGTTTTGGCTTGGTCTTTCGACGTGATCTGGATTTGGTTATAGCCACTATAACAATCCAAAAAACTATAGTAGTAATGCCCAAATATTATGTCTAACACCTGATCAATGAATGACAACAAAAAGTGGTCCTTGAATGTTTCCATATTTAGTAGCCAAAAATTGATGCAAACTCGCCACTTGTCACCTTTCTTGGGCACAATAACAAGTGGACTAAGCCACTCACTATTTGCAATGGGATAGATAACCCCTACTTTGAGGAGTTGTTCAATTTCCTCCTTGATGATTTGCTTCAGTTTAGGATTTAATCACCTTTTTGGCTGTCTATTTGGCTTCATGGCTAGGTTGATGTAGATGCAATGCTACCATATCCTAGGATCAATCCCTGTGAGTTCTGAATACGATTAGGTAAAGGCTACTAACCATTTTTCAATGACATTCAATAGCATTTTTTTCTATTTTAGAGAAATATCTGCATTGGTTATGATTGACTTTCCATTCTTCAAAAACACATATTCCATGCTAACTAGTAGAGTTTTTAGTTCAAGGCACTTATGCTTGAAATTTTCAAGAATTTCCAACTCTCCCCAGAAGGTGTCATCATTCGCATCATTAGAGAGTTGGTAATGAACTTACTCTAGTTCATCTATGCCTATAACATATGTGTAGGTTAGGCTCTTAGTTGGTTTCCTGCAAAGTGTGATACTCTCAAAATTAGTAGTCAACCACTGGGTGCCCTTCTATTTTGTGCCTATTGTGTATAGACACCTTTGAATGTCAACTTTTGGTGCACATTGCTTGCATGTAGAAATGGATGCTCATTTCACTACCCAGAGTTTCTACACACAATTGCACCTAGTGTTGTTGTACACAATGCATGGAACTTCCTTCTTCTCAATCTTCTTGAAAGCATTTTATTTAGATATTTTCAGGGGAATATCTCTAATGCCCATTCTTACATCAACAGTGCTTAGCCATGCCCTTCCCATGATAATAGAAAAGTCTCCTTTGTGGCTCTCCATCTTAATCACTAGGAAATCAGTAAGATAACACCACCCACAGATAGTGGTCATAATGTCTTCCACCAAACCCAATGGAATAGTGATGGACTAGTCTACCAATTCTAATATGATATTGCTCATCTTAAGAGGAGGCAAGTTCCATGTAATCTACATCACATAAGAAATTAGATTGACACTGAAACCTGAGTTGAGAAGAGCTCTACATAGTTCATTTCCAACAATCTGCAAATAAATAAGAGAACTTATAGGATCTACAAACTTCCTGAGAAGGTTTCCAACATAAATCCAATCAGATATGGCATAAGTAAGCATCACAATATGGATCCTAGGTGATGTTTGGTTTGAAGGAAACTTGAAGGAATTTGATATAGAGGAATATAGAGGAACAGGGTTGTCAACTGCAGGTGTATTTGAGGGCTTAGGTAAACCACATGGTTGGAAGAAAGGTCTTTTCTTTGATCAAGTATTTGAACCACTCAGTTGATGAACCGGTTGTAGATTAACAGCCCTGGTAGCATTGCGTTGTTACAGTTGAGCTGGGAGTTCACCCTAGATAGGTGGAGCATGCGGTAGCTATGCATATGGAGGAGGAAGATGTGCAAGAACAAGAGAAGGATAAGGATAAAAGGTCAAATCCCTTCTTGCATGTGGAGAATGAATTTGATAATAATCAGAAGGGTGGTAGTAAGATTAGAAAGTAGAAACATGATTGGAGGAGTCACATGGAGACCAGGGCTACTAAACGTAATACCCATATGGATCAGGTTATTGGTAAGGGTATTGCTACCTACGTTATACTTAGTAGGTTGGTTTTGTTGGACAATTAGTGAAACCCACTGCCTAACCGCAGGTTGTGAGGTGATGCCCTAAACATCTTGGGCTGAAGTAATCAGAGGTGCTTCATGGGTTTGTACTAGTGGTATGTAGTGGGTGGACGTGGAAGCTGGTATAACTGATGGCATCCCAATTACTTGAGGTTAGAAGATTGATCCTAAATTAGTTTGAGGAGGGGGTATTTGGGATTGTACTTGCAGAGGTATGATGGAGGTGGATGTATCAAATTCAATGTTGGGCCTGGAGAAGGTGGGAATGGAAGTGGGTACTTGTAGAGAAACTGGTGCTTGTGTGTTAGTGGATAAAGGAGGAAGTATGGTCTCTTCCAAGAAAGTTTGGAATGATGGGTTTTTATGGGCATGAGGATTGACAATATGGTATGAATCTCCATGCTCAGATTGGGCTGCAAAATCATCTTCCTCATCTTTGCTCTAAGGCTCTATCAAAGGTGGCTGTGAAGTTTGATTCCTCACCATGAGAAGTTGAGATATGAGTTGATGATGGGGCTTAGAAAGGGGGATTATGTCAAATGCTAAGAAAGTGAACTCATGACCTCCCTTGTAGATGAGCTCATAATTTTGTTTTGCTTTTCTTTTTATGCGATTGATAGGCAATTTGGCTTGAATCTTCACACAAATGAAATTATATTGTTCTGGTGTGAGGATTGCGTAAGTAGGGTTCCTACCCTATAGCTTAAGTGACTAGTAAGTTGGCCCTTGAGGGTTTATCATTTCAATGGTAGTTATGGGTTATGTTGTAGTCACAAGGTTCGACGTCCCGACCCCAAAGTTAGAGATCTTCAACATCACCATGTTGATCTAGGAAGATTCCATAGTAACATCAGCAAGCTGGCTTATCAAGTTGGACGTGAGTGATTGGGCTTAGCATGAGTAAGCTGGGCGTGAGTGACTGGGCTCAGCATGAGTAAGCTGAGCATGAGTGACTAGGATTAGCATGAGCAAGCTAGCTTGTCAAGCCTAGTGTGAGTGACTCAGCTTAGCGTGAGTAAGCCAGGCATGAGTGACTGAGCTCAGCATGAGTAAGCTGAGCATGAGTGACTAGGCTTAGCATGAGCAAGATGGCTTGACAAGCTAGGTGTATGCCAAGATGTAGGTTGCGAGTGGTGAGAATTTGAAGGGTTGTATGCTTGATTAATTTAGCATGAGCGGACTAGGGTGAGCTTAGGAAAGCTAGGCTTGAGCAAGCTCAGCTTGAGTTCGGTGCTTGGTCTACGCAGTGTCTAAGGTAGTGTGATCAATGTTTTGACATGACAGTAAATAGGTAGGCCCTCCTTCTAGTGCCAATTTATTGTATTGACCAAAATCATCAACATGAGGCTTGAAAGAAAAAAAATGCCGAAATATTTTCAGAGAGACACAGCCAACGCTGCCTTCACGTGAGGGCAAGCTGGAAAAGGGAATGAGGCAGAGTGCCTTGGATGGTCTGCATGTAAATCAACCAAGGAATTCCCCACATGTAAGCTATGGCTAGCGTTGGGGTTATCGTAACTAATGATGTACGAAATGTAAATGGTGATGCACGAAATGCAAACAAAGTGTCTACAGGACTATATTGTAAACAAAGCATAAATAGAGCAAACAATGTAAATGGAAGGAAATAATGAACTGTATTCTATTGCTTAACAAAGATGTGCACTGGTCAAAGCATAGTTGCGTGTGTGGATGGCAAGTCAAGCACTAAGCCCCAAAGTGATGTGTTTATAGGTTCTTGGATGCTGGGAGTCACGTGTGCCTGAGCATCCAAAGTTGCCAGTCAATGCTTCCAAAGCCGTCAACCTTCAAAATTTCCAATCCCATTTATGTGAATGGATGGGGTATTTATAAGGTTTAGCTAGGCTCGAGCACGGAATTCATTCATGGAATCAATGGCTGAGAGATGATAGAAAAATGGATCATGTGACACGTGTTTGATGGACAACTGTGTGTGAATTGGACATGCGTAGGCAAGCTACGTTCTTGACTAGATGCACTGTATCTTACAGCATCTGTTGACTTATGCAAGCTAGCTTACACCCATGGAAGCAGATAAAATTTGGAGTGTAAGAGCTTAACAAGCTCAAAAATGGTGAAAATTTACAAAAATGATAGTGTAAAACAAGAGAAATTGACTCCAGATCGCTTGGAACAACTCAATCCATGCATTGACTACTGCAGGATGCTAATGTGAGTGGTTTTGTGGCTGTTTGAGGCATTTCTATTTCACAAAAGCTTCCAATGTAAGTTTATTTTGTCTTAGCATGTCCTCAGCATGTGTTTGGCATGCTTTTGATTGAGTGTGATTAGTACTCATGTTGTACTCAAGCTGCCAGCGTGACCTGATGAAAATGACACATTTCACACCAAATTTTGATCTTTGAAGCTTGTTCTTTAAGTGTAATGATTTCCTAACTATGGTTGACCCTGAGAGTGATCTGCATGTTGAAAACTGAGCTTATATGTGCCTTGATTTGAGCCACTTTTGGTAACTCATGTTGGGCTCATGCTACCAGCGTGACCTCAATATGAGTGACAAAAGTTTGTGATTTTGGGCCTAAAGTTTGGAATTCTAGAGGTTGCAACTTGAAGTAGTCATTAATGAACCTAGAGGATGACTTGCACCTTTGAAGTTAGATCATTTTGACCTGGTTTTAAGGCTTTTGGAGTTGCTCACGCTAGGCATGATCTGCACTCGTGCTATACTCACATTGCCAGCATGACCACAACGTGACTTGGGAAAATTTGTGCAATTTGACCTAGAATCTGAACTCCCAAATGTGGAAACTTAAAGTGGACAATAGTGGCCCTTGAGGATGACTTGCACCCTCAGATTGGACCATCTTTGACTTGATCTTGAAGTTGTTGGAGTTGCTCATGTTGGGGGCATCCTAGCTTGACAAGCTAAGCGTGAGTAAGCTAGCTTGACAAGCTGCTAGCTTGACAAGCTGAGTGTGAGTAAGGTAGCTTGACAAGCTAAGTGTAAGTAAGCCAGCTTGACAAGCTGAGCATGAGTAAAACAACTTGACAAGCTACTAGCTTGACAAGCTGAGCGTGAGTTCTATGCCTTAGTCAAATTTTTGCCTCCCAAAAGCTAAAAAAGCTCTGATTTGTTCTTGTTTCAAAATGTTAGGCCAAAATTAGTGGTGTTTCATTGGTCCATCTTTGTTGATGTCTGGAGGAATCCACCTAAGAGGTGTTAATAAAGAAGTACAAAAACCCAAGCACCAAGCATTATCTGTCGGCCCCTATCTGGATGTCATTGCATCATGTTCAAAAGCACATGGGATTGGGGAGATGCAATTCAAGATGCAAGGGGATTGGTTGTAACTGAGGGGGAATCAAGATTTAATCAAGGGTTGTAATTGTTGTTGGAATTGTGGGAGGGGAATGCTCTCATGTGAATGAACCATATCTTTGATCCTTGTCAGTAGCCAGTGTTTAGCAGACTTGGAACCAAGATATAGGAGGTGTGTTCTTTGGAGAAACAGGACTCTTATTGAGTGTTTATGGGAACCCATTGTAAAGCCAAAGCCACGCGATGATGTGCAACATGATCTTTTGAGACATGAGTGTAACTATTTTTCTAAGACAATTGCCTTCTAGCCTGGGGCTCGTATGAGAAGAGCCAATGGTCTTTGGTCTTTGCTCTTATGATGTCCACAAGGTCATGAAGACCTTTTCCGTGCATTTTTCTCTTTGATCCTTTTGTTCTTTTTTTTTGTTTCTTCATCTTTTCTTTTCTTTTTTGTTTTTTGTTTTTTTTTTGTTCTTTTTGGAAGAGCTTTCTTTTAGTGCTATCTCGTGCTCATGTTTTTGCATTTGTATCATGTACCATGTACTGCATTTTGCGTTGTAACTGCTAAGAGAATCACAATGTGCAACAATGTACCAAGAGCTTTGGGGTGAGTAGAATGTATCCAGGGGGTGTAATTGAATAGGATAATGGAAACATGATGGGGAATAGGAAATGTATCAAGAGTCAGGAATGTACTTATGAATGGATTGATTAACCCACTTTTGTGCATCAGGAAGAATGTCGTCATGATGAATTGCATCTGTGCGTGAATGCCTTAGGCATGTCATCCTGTAAAAACAACTCCAAAAAGATAAGAAAACCACAAATGATTCAGTTAACTAAGCACTTTAAACTTGAAAAAAACCAAGTTGATGGAGCCACCATGTAAAATTCTAAAGTAGACAATGTCATGAACAGCATCAGCTTCATATGGGTCCGTGAGACAAATTATGCAGCAGATCTTTGTGGAGCACATACAACCAATTGCAACAACACATCTTTTCAAGTATTTCCTGGTCATCAATGATGTCACCAGTTTATAGTCTTAGCGAACTATTGCAGGTTAGTTTCATGTCGTAACCCTATGGACGGTGCCAGTTTCACATCGTAGCAGATGGTGCGTTGCTAGTTTGTAGTCGTAGCAGACTGTGAAGAGGCAAACTAGTTTATAGTCTTATTAGACTTTGCATGTAAGTTTTATGTCATGGCAAACAAATGTGGTAGTTTAGTTTCATGCCAAATGAATCTCTGTGGTGTCAATTTACCATCATGACTCCAGGACACTCTGTGATGCTAGTTTCAAGTCATAGCCCCAAGACTGTTCTATGGTATCAGTTTTAGGTCATGATGCCAGGACCGTTACGTATCTCAAGTTGATCAGACATAGTACCATTTCAAGTACAGGTGATTTGTAGGATTAGTGAACTCATTCCTGTCCATGTCAACAAGTTTGAATGCTTCATTATTGTACGCCTTGGTGACTAACTAAGGCCCTTCCTAGTTAGCTTAGAATTTATTTAGATGTTCACAAATGGCCTTAAGGACTAGGTCTCCTTCCTTAATTGGGAATTTATGCAGATCATGTTTATTTCGTTGCCATTGTTGTTTTTGGTACTACTCGATCTGATTAAGCGTTTGCACACGTTCCTCCTCCACCGAGTCAAGGTCAGTAATGCATAGTTCATTGCTTTGGCTTTCATCAAGAAGGCCTGAGAGGACTATCCGCAACAAGGGAACCTGTAACTCCAAAGGTAAAATAGCTTTAGATTCGTATACAAGACTATATGGACTTTTACCTATAGGTGTTCGATGTGTCATTCTGTATGCCCACAATGCGTAGACTAATTGTTCATGCCATCACCTCTTGCTCTAATTTAACATCTTTTTGAGCACCATGATGATGGTTTTGTTTGTAGCCTCTGCTTGACCATTGCTCTGTGGGTAGTAAGGTGATGAAAATGCATGTTTAATACCCAGGCTTTCATAGAAGCTTTTATTATCCGTGCTACTGAACTGTGGCCCATTCTTGGTAACGATGGTCATCGACATACCAACATGAGTAATGATGTTTTCTATTATGAAAGTGAAAACATGCTTACAGGTGGTCTTCCTAAGGGGAATAGCTTCTACCCATTTTTTGAAGTATTCAGTTGGGGTGATAATGAAGCTATGCCCTATGGAAGATGGCGGCGTTATCGGTCCAATTAAGTCTGGAATGGCCATGTGATTTGTGTTGCGTGCAATTCGTTAGGTGGCACATGTATTAGGTTACCATGCCCTTGGCAAATATCACATTTTCTAACCTTGGAGAAGCAATCGTACTCCATGTGTGGCCAGTAGTAGCCTAGGTGCCTAATCTTTGTTGCCATTGCTTTGGGTGCTATGTTCCCTCCACAAAAGTCCTTCATGGACTTATTCTAAAATCATTTGACCATCGATCCTACTAATGCACATCAACAGAATGCCTTCATAGGATTTGCAACACAATGTGTCTCCCATTAATTCATATTGCTGAGCACAGTTTCACAGTGCATCCTTTTCAGTGTTTGTCAAATGTTATGGAGTTTTGCCTCATAGAAGGTACTCTTTTATGTCATCGTACCATTCTATTGCGTGTGTTGTGCTAATGGATTCTATGGACATTTCATCGAGAGTGTCGGTTATAGGTTTGGCACAATTTGTTATAGAGCTAGGCAACGCATGAACCATTTCAGGTGTCATGTTTAGGGCTAATGTAGCAAGTGCATTGACAATAGTATTTTCTCTTCTAGGGACATGTTGTATATCCACGTCTACTAATTACTTCAACAGATGTTTGGTCACATCATTATATGGTTGCAAATGGAGAGCCTTTCATGCATACACTTCCGTGACTTGATTGATGACTAACTGTGAATCGCCTCGAACTACAAGATGTGTGATTCCCAAAGTCAATGCTTCTTGAAGACCTCTAAGAAGACCTTCATATTCTACCACGTTATTGGTACAAGGAAAGGTCAATCGGTAGGCGAAAGGTCAGATTTCTCTAGAGGGGTATGTCAAGATGGTTGCAACACTTCCTCCTCAAGAAATTGAAGCTCCATCAAAATAAACGATTACCTTGTAGTTATCAAGTACGGTGTCTATACTATTAACATTCTCGTCAGGGAATTCAGGGTTAATCGTTGCTTGATCATGCATTGGCGAGATGGTTAATTATGTGACTATTGCTTGACCTTTTGTGGAGGATTGAGCAACATAGTGTAGGTCAAACTTTGCGATCATTGCTTTCCATCTAGCTATCCTACTTGACTCATAAATGTTGTTATTGATGGCATGGAGCACATTTTTCTTATAAATGATGTAGACTTGATTACGAAAGAGATAATGCTGTCATTTCTTCAAGGAGAAGATGAGGGCAAGCCATGATCTCTCCACGTCATTGTATCATTGTTCATAGGCAATTAGAGCATGGATTAAGTAATAGATGGGGATCTCGATTCCATCTTCATGTTTTTGGCAAAGCATCGATGCAATGGAAGAATCAAAGGTTGCAAGGTAGATGTAGAAGGGTTTATTGCTCTGTGGGGGATAAACCATCAGCAGTTGAGCTAGCTCTTGCTTTATGTCCTCAAATGCTTCCTAGCACTGTTGAGTCCATTGGAAATGCACATTCTTTCATAGTAGGTGTTCCATGGGTCTCAACCTATTTGTGAGATTTGCGATAAAGCTTCTAATGAATTGTAACCTACCTTGTAGACCTCATAGTTTGGTAAGGTTTTTTTGTTGTTGCATGTTAGTTATTGCCTTAACCTTATCAGGGTCTACTCGTATCCCTGTTTCAGAGACTATGAAGCCAAGCAGTTTGCCCATTTTGACACCAAAGACACACTTCTTTGGCTTGAGTCTGAGGTCATGTTTGAGACAACATTTAAGCACTAAGTCTAGATATTTTGCATGTTGTTTGGTTGTTTTGGAGTTAACAGCAATGTCATCAACATAATCATTGAGAAAATTGAGCATGTAATCACTAAATATATATGTCATTACTCGTTGATATGTAGTGCCTACATTTTTAAGACCGAACGACATCATCATATAGCAGAATGTTCCCCAAGATGTCATAAAGGTTGTCCTGAGTTAATGTTCTAGGTTGATTCTTATTTGATTGTATCCTGAAAATCCATCCATAAAGGATAACAGTGCATGCCCAGCAGTTGCATCAACAAGTTGATCGATACTAGGTAGCAGGAATTCATCCTTTATAGTGGCTGTGTTAAGATCACGGAAGTCAATGCATATGCATATACTACCATTCTTCTTAGGGACTATGATAATGTTGGATACCTAGTCAGAATAGTCAATGGCTCAGATGAAACTGGCTTGGTAGAGATTTGTGATTTCGTTGCAGACTGCTAATGCCACTTCAGGTCTAACCTTTCGTACCTTTTGCTTCACGAGTTTGACTTTTTCATCGAGGATAATGTTATGTTGGACAATTCGAGGATCCAACCCTGGCATGTCGGTATGTGACCATGCAAATGTTTTTATATTATCTTTCAGTACTTGAGTGATGTCACTGACAAGTTGTGAGTCCAGTAGGGCACTTAACTTCAATGTTTTAGTTTCATCATTGGATTTAATAATGGGGACTTCAACAAGAGGATCTTCAGTAATATTATTGGCCTCTAGATCTAAAGTTTTAGCCACATTTTTACACCAATCTGACGTTTCCTGAGTGGAGGCTATTAAATTAGTGTAAGCATATGGGTCTAGATCCAAGGATTCTAGCTTTATTGCTCTTTTTACTTCTCCATGTGGTCCATTGAGAGACAATGTTGAAAGGATATTCTTGGTGGCCATGTGCTCACTCTTGCCAATTTAAACCAGGAGCGAAGTGAGTGACATTGGCTTGACGAGGGAATTGTTAAATGCAAATGAGCATTGGGTAATTAATCTATGAACTAATGAAATTGCAGAAGTAGCGGTAGTTTAATGTCATACCTAGACCATATGGCAATTTTAGACCATACCGGGCCAGTAATATTCGTGTCATTTTGTGTTATGTAGGAGTGTACGGAATATTGTTAATTTCTATGTTTCGTGTGAATGATAAGGTTATGGGATTTTATAGTCTTATGGATTTTTATGTGTGCCACTATATATGTTTTTCTATATATTTTATGTTTTTTTCACCTTGTGTTGATTTTAACCTTTCTCCTCCCTTTTTATTTTTATTTTTTCTTTCCATCTATAACATTTTGACTTTATCTCCAGAGAATGAAATAATGAGGAATACTATGTAAGAATGAAACAAAGATGATGTAAATAATAATATGAAAGCAAAAGTTAATCCTGAAACATGATAAGTTACTATAAATAAATAAATAAAAATAAAATGAATAAAAAAATGGAAATGAATATGGGAGTTAAAAAGGGGATTTTGAGGTAAAGGGGCATCATTTGTGCTAGCGTTAGCTCTTGGGTGTTTGGATTGTAGCATGAGCAAGCTAGAGAGTGCAACGTGAGCATTGGCGTGAGTTGCAGTGTGAGTTACAGGACCAGCAATGAAGGGCAAAGGGAAAGCAAGCCAAGGTAAAGGGAAGAGGCAAGCGAATCTGGTGTTCATGGAGGAGAGTGAAGAGCTACTTCAGCGTCTCCCTCAAGCTAGAATTCCATCATGGGATGGAACCCTACACAGGTAGGTTTGTTTCCTCTTGTTTCTCTCCAGCATTTTGTGCACAGTGTTAGTTTGGGTAGCATGGTCTCTCATGGTCACCATTTTCTGCTATTTTCTCAATGCGATTTTGGGTTTTTCTACTGCATTTTGGGACATCAAGGCTTGTACTGGGGTTTATGGCTTGCTATATTTTTTTCATCTTTCAGGTGTGTGCGGTCATATTACAGTGTGTTAGATTTCTTTTTCATTTTGCAAACTAGGGTGGGCGTAGCATGAGTGCTAGGGCACGCTCCAGCGTGAGTTCCAGGGACATGCCCAGTGTAAGTGCCAACGTGAGCACCAACGTGAGTTAGCTTAGGGTTATGGTTAGCATGAGTTGGCTTAGGTTTATGGTTAGCGTGCGCTAGGTTAGGTTTATGGTTAACCAGGACAGCACAGTGTGAGTGCCGAGAATAGGCCTAGTGTGAGTGCTAGGAATAGGCTCCAGCGTGAGTTTTAGGGATGCGCCCAGCGTAAGTGCTAGCATGAGTTAGCTTAGGGTTATGGTTAGCATCAGTTAGCCTAGGTTTATGGTTGACCAGGATAGCATACTGTGAGTGCCGAGAACAAGCCCAGTGTGAGTGCATTGACATAGCACCAACGTAGACACCTAGGGAAACATGAGCTAGAGGGTGGCATGAGCTACCAGGGTAATGTGAGCTATGAGGCGGGCAACCCAGGGCAACATGAAGTGCACAGCAACCCAGCATGAGCACCTAGAGAAAACCCTAGCGTGAGCACCAAGAACAGGCCCAGTGTGAACACCAAGCATGCCAAGCATGAGTGCCTAGGCATGCCTAGCATGAGTATGCAGGGTGTGAGTAACATGAGCATTCTTAGCCTTGAGAGGGGCTTCCTATGGTTGGCATTTCCCTTTGTTGGGGTCTCTTTTCTTTTTGTTCGACATGTTTTTCCTTGTTTGGCTTGTATACAAGCCATGGCAATTCAGTTCTTACTAAGTTCAGTGTCCGCTGTGAGGTGAACCAGTGTTTGTATACTTGATTTTTGATTTTATGTTGCTTGTGATAAACTTTTTTGTGAAAAATTTCAATGTACCCCAAGCAAGTGTTAAATATACCAAATAAATATTGATGTCCTTGTCTCGTGGGATGGTGCTATGTATTAAATACTATTTATGTGTTTTAGTTTATGTGATTTCATATTATTTTGAGCACTTGGACTCTTTACTTATCTAAGGTTTTGGCTGTATGTAGGGGGCCTAAACCTTCCCTTCTTGTGGTTGAGCTCGTTGGTGTACTTGCTTGGTTTAGCCCCATTGGACCGAACATACCTCCTTATGACATG
>MNCI01031842.1:117276-127685 GCA_015680685.1 Gnetum montanum
AACCGCATGCCGCAACAGCACACACACATACTCACATTAACTACTGAGTTTATTTGGAGGTATCTGGGCCTTGGTGTTGCCAGAGACCAACAGGCACCTAAATCCTATTCAAGGACACTCGTTGGCGGTCACGTCCCAAACGGTCGTCAACAGGAACCATAGGAACAACATTTAGTGGTATGGACTTTAGTAGTCCTAATTTGTGCTCATGATGTTCTCTTTCTAGGTGCTCTCTTGTCAGCTTGTCAGCAAGGAATTCTCGCAGGGGTCACGATGGAACAGTAGGGAGTTGCATGTCAGGGTGTTTTGGCACCCGGATCACAAAGGGAGTGGGTCAGTTTTCTGATGGTGTGGTTGTTGTTGCAACAGAATGAGGTACGTGGACGATGAATGGCTTTTGTGATGCAGGGGATGTGCATATGACAAAAGGGGTTTGGAGAGGCATTGGGGTAGATGTACCTTCAGAAAGCCTACGAATTACCAAAGGTTTTTGGGGGATGCCTTGTGCATTCTCCACATGGATAGTGTTAATCACATATGGTGCATCATTAGTATTGAGAGGATCCTTGTAGACTCCCATGGGTTGGGTTTGGGGCATTATCGGATTTGCCTCGTCAAATACTATTTCATCCTTTTCAATCATGCATTGTATATCTTATTTTAAGGTGACAGTAGTTAGTTCCATGCCCACACTATTGGTGATAGTCACAAAACCTATCCAACCTGAAGCCCCTTGGAATAGGGGGCTCATTGGTTGTTGCTAAAGTTGGGTTTTTAGATAATTCACAAAATCGATTGTGTTTTTGGGATGCCACGAGAGACATTTTTTTGTGTTGGATTAACCTGGCATTTAGAAGTTGATCTAACAATTGTGAAGGCTTCATAGGCAAAGATGTGTATTGAGTAGGATCTTTTCATTCAAATGTACGAGTGTGACCCATGTTTGTGGTTTTTGTTGAGGAAGATTCAGGCATACGGGTAGATGCAGTTCTTTCATGGCTAGTTGGAGTAGCGGGTTCTTTTCCTCTCTGTCCTAAATTGTTTGGTTGGGCCATCTGCACCACTGCTGCTACCATCATTTTAGACTTATCCTTACCCTTCCTCATATGTTGGATCTTAAAGGCTAAGTAAGTTGGGTCATTACTTGATTACACCGCCTCTTCTATGTTCTTAATTTTTACAAATGCTTGACTCAAAGTACAAGCACTCAAATAATAAAGTTTTGATTTAATAAAATCATTCACAATAGCCTTAAGAATGGTAAGAAAGTATGTCTCAGGTATGGGCTCGTGAATTTCATTCAGGGTTGCACTCCACCTTTGGATAAATTTTTGTATTGGCTCTAATAGCACTTGCTTAATCTAAATCAGACCATCTAGAGTGGCTTTAGGATTTAAATTATATTTAAAACAGGTAACGAACTGATGTAACAAATCCTTCATAGAGGATATGGAGTTATGGGGTAAAGCTCGGTACCAGTCTAAGGTTCTTCCTCTCAGGGACATAGCAAATACACGTAGAATTTCATGAGGCCAAGCTTGAAGCAATAGACATTCTAGTCGAAATGTTACTAAATGGGCACTTGGATCTCCCTCTCCATTGTACTTGGTTAGTTGAGGTAATGAGATTCCCTTTGGCGAGGTTAATGGTGGAACTAAAGGGTGGATTGGGTCATCTTGGTAGAAGTCTAGCACCTTGACTTCCTCATTGTTTGCAATTTTAAGGTGCTTTAACTCCTTGGTTAATGAGTGCATCATTTTCTTCGTGTCTACCCACTCTTGGGCAGTAGGCAGACCGGTGGGTTGAGTGGACTACGATTGATAATAATTCGACTATTGCATTGTTTGTGGAAAGGCAGGCTGTTGGATTGTCAATTGTTGTGGTGGAGCAACATTCAGAGATGGGATTACAAGGTGTGGTACATTACAGTGAGTAGGTTGGTGTTGTTGGAAAACTATTGAAACCCACTGCCAAGCTATAGGTTGTGAGGTGATGCCCTAAACATGTTGGGCTGAAGTAATCAGAGGTGCTCCATGGGTTTGTAATTGTGGTATGTAGTGGATGGATGTGGAAGCTAATATAACTGATGGCATTCCAATTACTTGAGGTAAGAAGATTGATCCTAAATTAGTTTGAGGAGGGGGTTGTTGGAATTATACTTGCGAAGGTATGATGGAGGTGGACGTATCAGATTGAATGTTGGGCCTGGAGAAGGTGGGAATGGAAGTGGGTACTTCTTGTAGAGAAACTGGTGCCTGCGTGTTCATGAATAAAGGAGGAAGTATGGTCTCTTCTAGAAAAGGTTGGAATGATGAGTTTGTGTGGGCATGAGGACTGATGGTATGGTATGAATCTCTATGCTCAAACTGGGCCGTAAAGTCGTCTTCCTCATCTTCGCTCTGAGGCTCTATCAAAGATCACTGTGAAGTTTGATTCCTTGCCATGAGAAGCTAAGATATGAGTCAATGATGGGACTCAGAAAGGTGGATTATGTCAAATGCTGAGGGAGTGAACTCACAACTTGCCTTGTAGATGAGCTCATATTTTCTCTTTGCTTCTCTTTCTATGCGATCGATAGGAAATTTGGCTTGAATCTTCATAGAAATGAAATTATATTGTTCTGCTGTGACGATTGCATAAGTAGGGTCCCTACCCTGTAGCCTAAGTGACTGGTGAATTGGCCCTTGAGGGTTTATTGTTTCAATGGTAGTTATGGGTTCTATCACAGTCACAGGGTTCGAGGTCCCAGCCCTAAAGTTAGAGATATGCAGCATCGTTGTGTTGATCTACGAAGATTCCATAGTAGCATGAGCAAGCTAGCTTGTCAAGCTGGGAATGAGTGACTGGGCTTAGCATGAGTAAGCCTAGTGTGATTGATTGGGCTCAACATGAGTAAGTTGAGCGTGAGTGATTGGGCTCAGCGTGAGCAAGTTGGTTTGTCAAGCTAGCATGAGCAAGCTAGCTTGTCAAGCTGGGCGTCAGTGACTGGGCTTAGCATGAGTAACCAGGGTCAGTGTGAGTAAGTTGAGTGTGAGTGACTAGGCTCAGCGTGAGCAAGCTGGCGTGAGAAAGTTGGTTTGACAAGCTGGGCATGTGTTAAGATGTAGGTTGCGAGTGGTGAGAATTTGAAGGGTTGTACGCTTAATTAATTTAGTGTGAGCAGACTAGGGTGAGCTTAAGCAAGCTGGGCTTAAGCAAGGTTAACTTGAGTTTAGCACCTAGTCTGCACAGTGTCTAAGGTAGCATGATCAACCTTTTGATAGGATGGTAAATAGGCAGCCCCTCCTTCTAGCACCAATTTACTGTATTAACCAAAATCTTCGGTGTAAGACTGTAAAGGAAAACAAACACCAAAAGATTGTCAGAGAGACACAACCAACCCTTCCTTCGCGTGAGGGCAAGCTGGAAAAGGGAAGGAAGGTAGAGTGCCTTGGATGGTCTGCATGCAAATCAACCAAGGACTTCCCCAAGCATAAGCTATGGCTAACGCTAGGGTCATTGTAACTGATGACATATGAGATGTAAACGGTAACGCACGAAATGCAAACAGAGCGTATACAGGACTGTATTGTAAACAAAGCATAAATAGAGTAAACAATGTAAATGGAAGGCAATAATTAACTGTATTCTATTGCTTAATAAATATGTGCACCATTCAAAGCATAGTTGCGTGTGTGGATGGAAAGTCAAGCGCTAAGCCCCAGAGTGATGTGTTTATAGGTGCTTGGATGTTGGGAGTCACGTGTGCCTAAGCATCCAAAGTTTCCAGTCAATGCTCCCAAAGCCATCAACCTTCAAAATTTCCAACCCTGTTTATGTAAATCGACAGGTTATTTATAAGGTTTGGCTAGGCTCGGGCACGGAATTCATGGATGGAATCAATAGCTGAGAGATGAAAGAAAAATAGATCATGTCACACGTGTTTGATGGACAGCTGTGTGTGAATTGGACGTGCGTAGGCAAGCTACATTCTTGACTGGATGCACTGTATCTTACAGCGTGTGTTGGCTTATGCAAGCTAGCTTACGCCCATGGAAGCAGATACAATTTGGAGTGTAAGAGCTTAACAAGCTCACAAATGGTGAAAATTTACAAAAATGATAGTGTACAACAAGAGAAATTTACTCCAGCTTTCTTGGAACTCCTCGATCTGTAGATTGACTACTATAGGATGCTGATGTGAGTGGTTTTGTGGTTTTTTGAGGCATTTCTATTCCACCAAAGCTTCCAACATGAGTTTATTTTTTTTTGTGTGTCATTAGCGTGTGTTTGGTGTGCTTTTGACTGGGCATGATCAGTACTCACGCTGTACTCAAGCTGTACTCACGCTACCAATGTGACCTCAGTGTGACCTAATGAAAATGACATATTTCACACCAAATTTTGATCTTTGAAGCTTGTTCTTTAACTGTAATGATTGCCTAACTATGGTTGACCCTTAGAGTGATCTGCATGTTGAAAACTGAGCTTAGATGTGCCTTGATTTGATCCACTTTTGGTAATTCGCATTGCCAGCGTGACCTCAGTATGAGCTCAGCATGAGTGAAAAAATTTTGTGATTTTGGGCCTGAAGTTTGGAATTCTGGAGGCTGGGACTTGAAGTAGTCATCAATGAACCTTGAGGATGACTTGCACCTTCAAATTTAGATCATTTTAACTTGGTTTTAAGGCTTTTGGAGTTCCTCACACTAGGCATGATTTGCACTCACACTGTACTCACGCTACCAGCGTGACCTTAGCGTAACCATAGCGTGACCTGGGAAAATTTGTGCAATTTGGCCTGGAATCTAAACTCCCAAAAGCTAAAACTTGAAGTGGAAAACAGTGGCCCTTGAGGATGACTTGCATCCTCAGATTGAACCATCTTTGACTTGATCTTGAAGTTGTTGGAATTCCTCGCGCTAGGGGCAAGCTAGCTTGACAAGCTAAGCGTGAGTAAGAAAGCTTAACAAGCCAAGCATGAGTAAGGTAGCTTGACAAGCTAAGCGTGAGTTCCATGCCCTAGTCAAATTTTTTCCTTCCAAAAGCTAAAAAGGCTCTGAGTTGTTCTTGTTTCAAAGTGTTAGGCCGAAATTAGTGGTGTTTCAATTGTGACCACGATCATGATCTTGTTTTTAGTTTGCATCACCTTGACTTGCTTCTTTGGATCCTTCTTTGTCATTAGATCCATTCTTAACAGAACTAGGATTGTGAATTGTGGACTATAAGTTTTGGTTTTTCCCTCCTTTATCTAAGTCAAAGAGAGGAATTTCACTAAATGGAAAACCCCCAAAGAAGGGCTCTCCATCATCTTTTTGGTATAGCAAGAATGGGGAATCATTAAATCCTTTTCCCTTTGTAGATTCATGACATTATTCTAGTTGTTAATCCCTTAGATGTTTTGCCTCAGTGGGATGATAATCCCTGGTGTCACCATACTGCACCATGTACTTAGCATGAAGTTCTTGGAGACCCCATCATATAAGCATTTGCTAGAGCATTATAGGAATAGATCGATCAGGCGGTAACACAATGTTTCCCTCCATGTCATGCCACTGCATTTGTCCATCCTGATGTAGAATGAAGGTGAAATTAGGTACATACTTATTAGGATGAGCATATACCACTTGATATTGTTGAGGCACCAACTAATGTACTCCATCGAACTTGGATAGAAAATCACTCCTTTTAGAAGAAGACATTTTATGTTAGAGAATAAAAATGTAGTGCACTTTTAAATATTATTGTAGTTATTTTCTAAGTATGATATGACTCTAAGGTTTGTTTCAACAATTTGAATAATTTTTCACTAGTCCTAGATAGCGCACATAATAACTAAAATATCCCTAGCAATGATGCCAATAATAAGCGGAAAGGTACCCCTACGCCCAACCATATGAATCACAAGCATTCACGTGTGATCCAATCAAACTCTGTAGACCTTAATTTCTTAAGTACATTAGTTTTAAGGACGTAAAATCTAATTGAAATGATCATTGTCTTCCTAGTTCCACTTGTGAGGTACAAGTATATGGTTAAGTGCAACTAAGGTATGTTATTTTTATTATTTTATATTTTATAAGTTTAATCACCTAGAACTAGAATCAAAGGTAAAGTAATTTAAGATCCAATACATCTACTACGTAGCTAACCTAACATAAGTACCCATTTCCACTCTCCAGACACATCTTGAGTGCATGTACCATTGCTGGGTTACCAAACGTTAAGCGTTTCTAAGTTACCAAGTGCTACACATATGCTTGAAGTGGTCGTGCTTATGTTCATTAACAATTGGAAATTAATTGCTTAATGAAAATAAAGTGCATAAATACCGAATGCATTAGAGGAATATTAATCCATTTTCAGTGCTGCAAGGATTATCAAAAGGATTCATTTTTATTCTCGTCACACTACTGTGCTCAGGTACATCGGTGCTTGAACAAAGATCCGTACACACTCAGACTCCTACTGCAAGCACTGAAAAAATATTTTAACTCTATAGAAAACAAACTGCAAAAGCCTCACTATGGTATCACAAACAATGAGAAATTGTGTGCCAAGTGCTATATTTATAGACTAGCATATACCTTGTGATATTTAATACTCGAAAACACATCTTGGGATCTAATATCAGGTATCTGATGTCAAGGCTCCGAGATCGAATATTTGATATTGGAACCAATCAAAAACATGATTCATCAACTCCTATATGAACTATGGGCCTATAGAAAAAATTTTCATAAAATGACCAAAATCATGCCTTATAGCCTTGTATATGATTCTAAATTCATCCTACCTTTAAAGTTACAAGTTCTATCCTTGAGGATCTATCTAACCGCATAAATGAGGATTAGAATAATTAACTATGCACCAATGACCTTGACTCAATGGAGTAGCATCATTTGTAGGCACTTTCTAATATCAAACAGTACCAATAAAAGCAAAGGTAGCAACACCACTTCAACCCAAATCATTGGAACATTAAGAAAGATGAATTAGTTTTGAAAGTTATTTATGAACTTACTGATAAATTCTCATCAAACTAGGAAGGACCTTTCTTGGTAACCAAAGCTTACAAAAATGGAGCCTTCAAGCTAGCCAACTTAAATGCCAATGAGCTAGCTAATCTAGTAACATTACATCTAATTACAACCCTATTTCTTCAATTTTATGTTTACTCTTGCTGGCAAGTTAGACTAGGTATCATCTAAACAAATAATCTTATTAAGTATACGATGGCAAGCAAGTGAAGCCATCTTCTTGAACACTCATTTCCTATTCCCTTCCAAGACAACTATGGAACACTCTAAACATTGTAGACCTTATTAAGCATGCACAATCATGGAGCCTTAAAACTACTCTTTGTCACTCATATCCATGTCAAAGTTCTTAAGCATGTATCCTAGCAAAAGCATTGCCTTTTTGTGCTTTTGTTTAATTTTTTCTATTTTTACGCATGTACTATTGAAGTGGCTAGTTGGTTTTCTCCTAGTTGTGTTAATGAGTTATGCTAAAGAATGTTACAAAGATAGGATCCATCGAAGCACTTCGTTACCTCATGATCTCAAAACATTTTACTTCATCAAATTGTTTGATCATGTTGATTAAAATTCCCTCTTTTACTTTTGCTTCCTATCCCTCTCCATGATAAACTATGCAGTAATACAATCAATCATTGAATTTTCCATTACATCGTATGTTGTTTACTTTTATCTCATTTAAACCATGCAAATCATTAACCTTATGGCATGTTCTAATAACAATTACATGTACCAAGGTGTCCAACATATATATATATATATGAGTATTGAACTACATCAAATCTAACATCCATAAGATTGCTCTCTAGACCCACTAAAGCATGTTAATAACCATGGCTAGGATCTTCAACTTTCATAAAAACAAAGAAAGGAGGAAAGGATGCCATGAAACATAATAAATGTTGAACTATGAATGTGACAAATAGAGCCTAAATACATTAAAACTAAGCATTTTTTTCACAACAACCTTTAATGGTTAAACTTCTGCTAATCATTATGACCTTCCTTTGAAAAACAAAGTGCCATTAATGCATATTTACAATACGATGTTATGGCTAAATATCTAAGTGCCAGGAGCCTGTCACATCCTCCCATTAAGATATTTCCTCATTAAATCATAATCATCCCACCTACCACAACATCTTCCTTGATATTCTCAACAACCCTCAACCATCTAACTCCCTCCATCGACACGATTCAACATATATGAGATCATGTAGAAAGAGGAAGTACGTGTAGCAAACCTAAAATAGTGTTTTGCATTCTTTGTTGATATTTTTTGGGTAGATCTCAAAACATCAACAAAGAGGGGTTAATAAAACACCTCAAAATAAATTCATCTATAACTTAAATAAAAAGGCCAAATCTTGATTTTGATTTAGACAGATGAAGAAGCTTTGAGCTTTGCTTATGTAATTTATTTATAACTAATAACTAGATATCAGGCATAAAAGTAGCATTGTAACTTGTTTCATAACATAGTTTTTATGGCATTTTTGCTCAAAACTCTTCTAGATGTAAATATATAATAAAATTTAGTGTCCAACATAAATCTATTCATAGTGTATCTCATAAAATATGTTAGAAATCACGTTGAGAGAAAGTTAGCACAAAAAGAGACAAAACCTCTATTCATGCTTAAAAACTTCCATAAGTATGTCAAGGTAAAACAAGCATGTTCTTAACCTATAAAAGCTAGAATTGGTACTATAAAAAAATTAAAAAAGAATGAGCAGAGACTAATTTTAAAGGAGGGCATTAAGCAAAGAATAGAGCAGGATTATGCACAAGGTAGAAACTCCACCTTCAAACACTATCCCGAAGCAATCTCATAATTTGAAGTGGCCTCTTCCTACAAGAGAATCTTGATGGTAGATTGGCAAGTTTTAGCTATGGTAGTAATTTCTTCTTATCATTTTCAAAAATAGATCTACACACAAGTTGACCTACACTCAAAGAAAACTTCAACAACTAAGCAACTTACATTTTTTGGGTTTCATGCCCAAATTTGTACTCTCTTAACTTTTATTACATCTTTTCTAATACAAGTTTGTAGTATTCCTAGTGACTATTTCCATTGCAATCCATTACATTTAAACATATTTTTCTCTTTTTAAGCATTAAATTTGTTACTAGTGTATAATTCCTTAGATGATTGAGCCTTCTTTGTAAGATCATTTAAGGCACCTTAGAACTATTTTCTAGGCCCATAGATCTAGGGTTAAAATTCTGTATTGCAAAAAACTTTGTTCCTCTAGCACCTAAATTTCTCTATTGCTACAAGGGATAAGGGTGTATATTGGGAGACCAAGAATCTCAACCAAATATGTTGGGCTATAAACACATGGAAAATGAAACACCTCACAAATCTAAGACATATAATTAATATACAAATTGCCATTGGATGCCTTATCATAAAGGAAAACTTTGACAATAAAACACTAGAAATGTAAGCTATTTTTTTTTATGTTACTTTCAAGCTTTATATTGAAACAATGGTTTTTTTGGAGTAAATATTCATATAAAAACTTCTACAAATCTAATTTCAACTTGAAGTAGCAATTTTGCAATTTCAAAGATCTCAAATAAGAAAAAATCCTAGCAGAATTTTCATAGAGTAAGTATCCTTATAGAAATTGTAAAACCCATCTTAGAATAATGCAAAATCTTAAGATATTTAATTTCTATCAAAACTTCTCTAAAGCTAATTTCAAATTGAAGTGGCAATATTGTAATTTCAAAACATGTCTTCAAAATTTTCCTTAACATCATATGAGGACATTCAAGACTATTAATACCGATTTTTTTAAAGTAACATCCTAGAGGAAGACTTTGATAATAAAAACAATAGAAAATTACTTCTGGAAAATTTTCATAGGTTGAGCATCCTTACAGAAACTGTAAGATCTATCTCAAAAAAAAAAATACAAAATCTCATGATATTTGTGTTCGAACAAAAACTTCTGTAAAGCCAATTTCAACTTAAAATGGAAAATTGGTAACTTCAAAATAAATATTTCTTTAGAATTGTATGAGGGTATTCAAGTCTTTTAATATCTATTTGGTTAAGGAGAGATCCTAGGGGAAGATTTTGATGATAAAAACCAAAAATAATAAGACATTTTTATGTCACTTTCATGCTCTATATTGAAGTAATAATTTTCTTAGAATGAATATTCTTATAAGAAACTATAAGACTTATTGTAGAAAATGCAAAATCTTATAATATTTATGTTCCAACAAAACTTCTAAATAATTAATTTCAACTTGAAGTAGCAACTTTGCAATTTTAAAGCTCTTAACTAAGAAAAACTCCTAGAGAATTTTTAGAGTGAGTATCCTTATAGAATCTAAAAAATGCAAAATCTTATGATATTTCTATTTTTTTCT